>CALSCQ010003035.1:0-14263 GCA_943704525.1 Pigoraptor vietnamica | reverse complement strand
CTCTCTCTCTCTCTCTCTCTCTCTCTCTCTCTCTCTCTCTCTCTCTCTCTCTCTCTCTCTCTCTCTCTCTCTCTCTCTCTCTCTCTCTCTCTCTCTCTCTCTCTCTCTCTGTGCACCCGTGCGTTGTGATGTCTATGATTGAGTCGCAATTCCAACGAGAGTCGTGTGTTCGTGATGGCAGCATTGCAACATATCCTTTGATTGTTCTGTGTTACGCTCTGTCCTCGTGTACACAACCTTGTTATTCGTCATGCGTCACCGGCTCTGTGTGTGCGTGTATGTATGTGCACACCTGTGTGCGTGGGATTGTGTGTGTGTGTGTGTGTGTGTGTGTGTGGATGTGTGTGTGGGCGTGTGGGCGTGTGGGCGTGTGGGCGTGTGGGCGTGTGGGCATTTGTACGTGTGGGTGCGTGTATGCGTGTGAATGTGTGTGTGCGCGTGTACGAGTGCGTGTGTATGCATACGTGGGTGGGACTTTGCGTCTGCGAGTGTGCGTGTGTGCGGGAGTGTGTGTACGTGTGTGTGTGTGTGTGCTGTGTGTATGCGTTCGTGTGTGTGTGTGTGTGTGTTTATGTGTGTGTGTGTGTGTTCGTTTTGGAACTCTTTAGGTTGAGAGCGATCGCGTATGCTGCCCTCGCAGCAACGCTGCCGATTGCATTGTTACGTGCGTGTGTTTTGTATTCGCGCTGCAGAGACGAACGTTTGCCGTGGTTTTCGGTGTGCGCTGCAATGAATGGCTCGTGTGCTTGCGGTCTCATCCAATCGCATCACATGAATGCAGAGGACGACTCGGTCAACGGTGCCATGCTTGTAATCGATGGCATCGACGACGCAATGGACGACATCGCCCGCGGTTTCGGAGCGAGTCTGGGCGACGCAGAGGGTAAGGCCTGATATGCCCTTTGCTTCGTGCATTGGCGCATATCAAACTTCATTTGAGTAAGGGATCCTTCCTAATGTGCCGTAGAGACGATCGGCGGATGGGTTGCGCGCTCGCTTAACGACGTGTTGGGCATTCTCGACGGAACGAGCACCGCACAGCATCGCGACGTGTTTTTGCGCGACTTGCGCAAGTGCCTTTTGCAGCTGCGCAACCACGTGCCCACTCGCTGGTTCCCAGACGCCGACAAGCTCGACATGGAGCACTTCGTTGACCAGGTCGTTTCCAGCTGGACACCTCCTGTGGGGGATTTCGCCGAATATTTGGTGCGTGGGCGCAAGCGTGTAATCAGACGGGGTGGTAGAACTGCACGGTCCGAGTGCCAACGCGCCACTCCTTTTTGCAGCCCGCAGAAGCGGCGGAGCGCGCACTCCTCTTGCCGGGTACCCTGGGCTTCATCGCCAACGGTCAAGTGTGGTCCGCGCGCAACAAACCTGTCCCGCTTGGAGCTCCCGCCGTCGTCGTGTCTACAAGCCCGTGCCTCGTCGGGCGCGCCGAGCTCCGCGGCCGCGGGGTGCCCGTCGCCTTTGTTGGTCAGATCCCCGTGATCACGCAGACGGAGGCGAATGCGGGCGATGTCGTGTGGGCATGCAACGTGGACGGGAGAGGCGCTGCAATTGTGGCGAGGCCGGACAGCGGCGCGCCAGAGGGGAGCGTCTCGTTTCTCGGGTTGGTGCTCGAGGTTGGCGATGATCGCCGCCGCCCGCTTGTGCTTCACATAGTCGGTGGGAGGAATTCGGTCGAAGGGTTTCAGAGGGTCGTGCATGCTGTCGGTGAGGAGCTGCGATCGCGCGTGGATGGCGTCGAAACCCGAACGAACGTGCTCGAGGTGCTCTCGGTTCGCCTCGAAGCGAAGGTTGAGAACCTCGCGGTCGATGTGACCCACCACGGGGCAATTATCAATAGCATTCAGAAGCGGACGGCGAATGTAGAGGAGAAACTCGAACAGAATCTCGGCTCGCGAAAGAGTAAGTGGCCCGATTGTGATGGCTCTACTCGTGGAAACGCTCTGGGGCGCGGGCGACGTCTTTCCTTACTAGTTTGCTGATCAAGTCGCTCCGACTGCATTCATCGCACGCAGACGCAGGCTCTCTGTGTACAGTCCACCGCCCGAACGTGTGCAGCGGGCGCAACGACGACCTCGCGGAAATGCGGGAACTCCTGCGTGAGGATAACATGCGAGGCCACGTCGTGTCGCTGTGGGTGTCGGCACTGCCTGGGTACGGCAAGTCAACCGTGGCGCGCGAGTACGCGTCAGCGGCCCATGCGGACGGCCGGTACGCTGTCGTTCTGGAGGTCAGCGCCACGTCTCTTGAGTCCGACTTCTTCACTGCGGCCGTTGAGGCTGGCAACGCATTTCCTGAACACGCGATCCATGGCGCTGACACGCGGCGTTCGACCTACTCGAGCGCAATGAGCGGCGCCATAATACGGAAGTGGCTCGGCGGGCTCGACAACGGGTGGCTTGTCATCGTCGACGGGGCCGACGATCGGGAGAGGGACCTTGCCTCGCCGTGGAACACGTTTTTGCCGGCGACTGGCGGTCGCATCATCGTCACTAGCGTGTTGGAGTACTTCGACGGTGCCAGTGAGCGTCTCGCGGGCGGTCGGAGGTGCGTTGTCCCATACAAGCTTCGCGGCTTGCGTGACGAGGACGCGTCGGCATTCTTCGACGTGAGAACAGGTGCGGACATGACTGCCGTAAAGGGCATTGTCGCCGAGTGTCGTGGATCGCCGCTGCTGCTGTCATGCGCGAGCAAGTACATGAAGAGGACAGGTATAGGCGCCGCCGAGTACCTTGAGGGCTTCAGGGGACGAATCGCGGCGCTCGCAGACAACAACAGCCGGCAGTCGGCGCCTGTTGAGTACGGTCGAGTCACGGTCGCGGCGATGTGGGACATGGCGATGGCGCGCATTGAGAGCGCAGAGGGCGGGGCGGGCGCGCGCGCCATCCTGAACTTGTGCGCTGTGGTCGACGAGAAGAACATTCCGTTGGACTGGCTACTTCGAGTGGCCAATAACGACCGCGAGGCAGTGGCAGTGCTGAATGAGTACGGAATGCTTGAGATTTCCAACGACGGGGAGGCTATGTCGCCGTCGCTCTCGTCTTTGCCGTCGTCGTTTTCGCTTTGGGGCAAGATGGTGAACTGCCACGGGCTCGTTCTGGCGGCGACGCTCGCGCGCATGAACACAGCGACGCGAACGTCGAGCGTATCGCAGGCCATCGACCTTCTCAAAAAGGATTTCAACTTTGACTGGGATCATCCGACGACCTGTCGGAAGGCACTTGCGATTGCCGCACACGTTCATCGTGCGTGCATGCTGGCGAGCTCGACCACGATCACGATGATGGACGGACACATCGCGAACTTGTTGTTGTCATCGGGATCGCTCAATTTGTATTTGGGCGGCGCTTTTGCGACGGCACTAGTCGAGCTGACTGAGGCGCTTCGGATCAAGCGAATAGTTTGTGGAACCGACGAGCACGCGGAACTGGCAGCGACGCTGCACTGCATCGGCAATGTGCTCGTCAATCTCGGGCGGTACGACGACGCGATGGCCAACTACGAAGAGTCGCTTCGGATCAAGCGAAAAGTCTTTGGCACCGACTGGCACGCGTCTGTGGCGGCGACGCTGCACTGCATCGGCAATGTGCTCGACCTTCTCGGGCGGTACAACGAGGCGGTGGTGAAGTACGAGGAGTCGCTTTGGATCAAGAGAAAGGTCTTTGGAACCGACAAGCATTCGTCGGTGTCAGCAACACTGCACAATATTGGCAGTGTGCACGTCAACCTGGGGCGGTATGACGAGGCGATGGCGAAGTACGAACAGTCGCTTCGGATCTATCGAAAGGTCTTTGGAACCGACGAGCACGTGGATGTGGCAATTACGCTGCACTGCATCGGCAGTGTCCTCTGCGACCTCGGGCGGTACGACGAGGCGATGGCGAAGTATGAAGAGTCGCTTCGGATCAAGCGAAAGGTCTTTGGAATGGACGTGCACGTGTCTGTGGCGGCGACGCTGCACGACATCGGCAATGTGCTCGCCAGTCTCGGGCGGTACGACGAGGCGATGGCGAAGTACGATGAGGCGCTTCGGATCAAGAGAAAGGTCCTTGGAACCGACGAGCATGCGGATGTGGCAGCGACGCTGCAGTGCATCGGCAGTGTTCACTTCAATCTCGGGCGGCACAACGAGGCGATTGCGAAGTACGAAGAGTCTCGCCGCATCTGCAAATTTGTGTTTGGGAGCAACGAACATTCGTGTGTTGCAATTTGCGATGCAAGCCTAGGGCGTATTTATGCCCGGCTCGGGAGGCGGGACTACGCGTTCAATAAGCTTCCGTCGGCGCTGCGTGCGCTGCGGTCCAAAGGGGTGCGCAAGTTCGAAGCGAGAGCATGTTTGCATCTGGGCGAGCTTCAACTTGCGAGCGGCCAACACGACGCCGCGGAAGAGTCCTTTTCGAATGCTTTGCGGCTTCGCACGGTGCTGTTTGGACCCGATCACGTGGACACGGCAGTCGCGAGCGCGATGGTCGCGAGGGTTCGTCACTTGTGCGGCGATCAAAACGCGTTCACTGGCTTGAACGAGGCACTCGCCGTGCAGCGCCGCAAGTTCCCACGCGGCCATCCCTCTGTCGCCGACACTCTGTGCCTTATCGGTGACGCGCATCTCGACCGCAACGAAGCTGACGCGGCGCGCGCGTGTTTTGACGAGGCGCTTGCTATTCGGCGGGTGTTCGTGGGGGGCAGCCACCCCGATGTTGCGTCTGCGCTGTTTGGCATTGGACGGGCGTGCGCGCTGCGGGGACAGTCTGAGGACGCGCAAGAGCGACTCGTGGAGGCCAGGGCCATGTATCGCCTCTTTTTCGACGAGGACCACGCGGACGTTGCGCGCGTGTCTGCCGTGTTGAATGCGGTGGACGAAGTGAGGGATAGGGGGAATTCGTGTTGTAAGTGCTGCGTCTATGGTGTGCCGCGTGCCGACCGTTGTTGTATAAGTCGAACAACTGAAGTATGAATGTCAGTGAATAGATTCTGATGCCGTGCATGTGTTTTTTTTTTTAATTGTCACTTCAATCTAAAGCAGGGCCCCTGAAATTTGACTTGTAATTTTAGCGCACCGGCGCACGCCGACGGAATCGCCGCAACTTGAGAAGTACTGACTAGTGCCTTTACAAAGCCACACATTTTAGACGCCCCGACAAAAGCTGCGTATTGGTGTGCGGTTGCGCGCAAGCTGCAATTCGCAGGCAAACTTAAAACAAAGGCCACAAGCACGACAAAGGAACAATACTGGCGGCAGAGTTAAGTCGGCTACCAACTTCTAGGGGCCTATCGGGCGCCCAGCCGAGTGCGTCACGACGCACCCTGAGAGACAGAGACCAATACCACGCGGTAATTTATCGGCAGGCATATGCTCCGACATCAGGCAGCGAGCGCCGCCGTCCCGCGCCGGAGGCTGATGCCGATGGCCCAATATTCAATTCAGGCAATCCTTTTCATCTTACCCGAACCGGCGCCGGCGGTCAGGCTTCCAACTTCGCATTCACGGCAGCACAAGGCCGCCCCCTCAGTGTCATGCTTCTCGCTCGGCTCGGCACAGACGGGAACTGAAGGTTCGCAGCGCGTTGGTCGTCGGTCCGTCCGGCCGTCGACGTCATTGACGGGTCGGACGGCCGGCGCGGCCTTGGTCATTCACTGACACAGTAGCGACAGGGTCTGGTGCCGGCATCCGCTAGATTGTGGAATATTCGAAGAGTCGGGGCCATTGAGTCGGGTATATACCAGTGAGGCGATGGCTGTGCTGCCGGTGCGCGCGGTGGCCGGCCGTGGACGCATGCGCAATACGGTGGATGCGTGACGAACTGCCGGGGCTCGGCTTTGCATCCCGATTTCGTAACGAGCATGTTCGAAGTCGAACCGGCGTCGGCCATGCGTCTCACTCCGTCGTGGTATGAGTTTGTGTGGGCACTCGCGCGCGCGCGGGACGTGTGGAGGGAGAGCGTTGTTTTGGTGTTTTAAAACGGCACAGAAAAAACAGTGTAACCTTCAGTCCTTGTGCAGTGAAAGGTACCTCTGGTGCCAGTAACACTTTTCCGATGTCCAAAAATAGACATGCATCTTCCCGACTGGCTACGAAATTGAAATTTGAGGGCTGAAATTGGGGGGATTTTTCGACGCGATCTCAATATAAAAGCCCCGGACACGACAGCCAAGTACCCAGTCAAAATTTTCACAAACTTCACCCCGTATGTGTGTCTTTGTTTTCATACACTAGCCATACATACGTGCAAAACACACACCCTCTCAGTAAACCCCTTTTACATAACACCATTGAACACACTACCCCGGATATGTCCCAGTGGTCGTTTCAAGTGCGCAACTGGGCGTGTGACCCGTTGTTGACGGCACACAGCGGCAACCATGCCACAGTTTCCGTCCCGTTCGCCGTCGTTTCGTCTCGCACGCGCGCACGCACGCACGCACACACACACACACACACTCACACGCACCCCTTTCCCCAGTTGCACTCGCATGGGCGCGTTGCAATGACAGCGCGAAATCGGCACTCGTAGAACAACGCAACGCAAACACTCTTTCGCACATAGTCCTCTGCTTCAAATCGAGCCAATACGCACTCATACGAGTATCCATTGGCGCGCTTCGTGAATTGGTCAGCGTGGACGCAGAGTATGGGCCCCGGCAGCTTCGTCGGGTGATTGGGGGGGTCCTCTTATCGTCATTTCTACTGTGCGCAGTTGACGTTCGACGATTTCATTGCGCGTGCGATCGTTGTCGTTTCGGGGGAGTGAGGGGGGCGCATTTGCGCTGTGGCGGGCGACCGTCGTCCGGCCCCCCCTCCCCTCCACGCGCACACACGGACCCGTCCTGCGAGCTGAGGAATTGAGGGTGTCGGAGAGTGTGTGAGGGAGTGTGAGGGAGAATGGTGGCGTCGGACAAGCCCAACAAGCGCGCGTCGTCGCGTGCGGCGCAGCTTGCGGGGCTGGAGGGCATCGTGTCGCAAGAAGACCCCGAGGTCGTCTTTGTGGACATGAAGGAGATTGGCCACGGAAGCACGGGCTCCGTGTATAGGGTGCGTTATGGCCGGCTTGCTTGTGTTGTTGTGTGAATGCATTCGTTGGATGCGTGTGAGCGCGTGAGTAAAATTTGAGTGTGCGTTTATGCGCGCGCGTGTGTGTGCGTGTGTACGCGTGATGAGTCTGTGTGTGCGCGTGTGCGTATTTGCGCAATGTGTTCCGCGCTGCCGAGTGTGTCGCTGTTGTGCTCATCTCATGTCAACGGGCCCCTGTCCTTGTCGCACAACAGGCAAAGGACACACGCACTGACAAGGTCGTGGCTCTGAAGAAGATGAGCATGTCAGCCACAAAGGACGAGGTGCGTCCCGTGTGCACGGGTCTTGCGCACGTGCGTCCTCCGAGAGATGTGATGATAAGGGTGTTGGTCGTGTTTCTCGGTTTGTTAGAGGCTGCGTGGAACCGGCGTGTGCGTGCGTGTGTAGAAGAACCGGCGTGTGTGCGTGACACATGGTGTGCGTGCGTGACATATGGTGTGCGCGTGCTGACAAGCGCCCTTTTGGCCGCCACAGGACCTTGAGGACATTGTGAAGGAGATCAAGTTCATGGCGTCGTGCAAACACGACCACATTACCGAGTATTACGGCAGCTTCATGAAGGGCGAGACTATCTGGGTGCGTGTGCTTGTGTGCGAAGCTGTGCTTCTTCGCGCGGGCGCGTACCTTTGCTTTGTTGGTGCGCACGCATGCGGCTGCAGCTCTGCGTGTGATCGCGCGATCACGGACTGTGTTGGTGGGGTGCGAGGGCTCGTTCTAACCTGTGTGTTGACGCACAGATTGCGATGGAATTTTGCGCGGGCTCTGTCAACGACATACTCGAAATTTTCAAGAAGCCGCTGCAGGAGGTCGAAATCGCCGCTATTGTGTACCAAGTACTCAAGGTGTGTGTGTGTTTTATGTTTGCGCGCTGTGTGGGTGTATATGTGTGTGCGCGCGCATGTGTGTGTGTGTGTGTGTGCGTGTGCGTGTGCGTTGTGCGTGTGCGTGTGCGTGTGCGTGTGCGTGTGCGTGTGCATGTGTGCGGGTGTGTGTGTGTGCGTTTGTGTGTGTGTGCATGTGTGTGTGTGTGACGGATTTGATAAGAAATTGGGACGACGATTTCTTTGCAGGGCCTTGATTACCTCCATCAAAACAACAAGATTCATCGCGACATTAAGGGTGGGAATGGGCTTGCTGCGCCGAGGAGTCTTTGTGAGCCGTGCTGTCCGCGATTGCCCACTCCTCCAATAGCGCGTGGCTGTGGACGAGTGTAGGCATTGCGCGTCTGCATATGTGGAGGAGTGGTGGCGGGACCTAAGGAAGGCTTTGTTTTGGGTGTTGTCTTGACTGATGTGTTGGTACACGTGCGTGTCCGCAGGCGGCAACATTCTACTGAATGAGCAGGGCATAGTGAAGCTCGGTATGTTGCGCACGACTGGGGTGTTGTGCACACATGTTGTGTTTTGTGTGAGTGCGCCCGCGTGTGCGTGTGCGTGAATGTGTGTGTTTTATTGTGCATGCGCGTGAGAGTGCGTGCAGCGACTACGTGTGCCTTCCAATTTGCCGTCCCTGAGGCCCACAATTGCCAACAGTGGACTTTGGTGCCTCACGAGAGCTGGAGTCGGCGGACGACAGGGCCAACACGTTTATTGGCACACCATACTGGTACGGCTTTGCTGGATCCGGAAACACTCGAATTAGGCCTCCCCACCTCCTCTCCTATCCCTCTGGCCCACGCACTCGAATTCGAATCGGAGAGGCACACTTCACCGCCATTAGCGCACTCGACACATGAAACAGCACGTGTCGTAACACCCGCGTTGCGCGTGTTCGTGCGCAGGATGGCGCCTGAACTGATCACTGCGATGGAGACGGGCACATACAACACGAAGGTGGACATATGGTCCCTCGGGATCACGTGCATCGAGCTCGGTGGGTGCGGGCGGCCTGTGTGAATTGCGCGCATCTGTCCTCTGGCACGTAGCATGCACTTATGCTCAACACACACTATATGCACACATTCACTCGCACTCGCACACTCCGCGCACGCATGTATGCGCGGGAATGTCTCTAACCTGCGCAAAAACTTCTAATGCAGCCGAGCTCAAACCTCCGCACTTTAAGCTGCACGCGATGAGCGCCCTCTTTCACATTCCCCAAAGCGATGCGCCACAATTGGCATCCAACGAATGGTGCGACTGCGTTTTTGTTGCGACTGCTCAAAAGTGTCTCGATCCGGTTATAAGGCCGAGTGCGGCTTGTAATAGTATCACTGACATTATTCCTTTCCTACTGTGCGCACCATTTAAGGTCTTCCGAGTTCAAGGATTTCCTTTCCAAGTGCCTGGAGAAGGATCCCGACCGCCGGTGGACGGCGTTTGACCTCCTGCGCCACCCGTTCATGAAGATTGACGAGGAGGCCGTGCGGCCGCTGCTCGCGGCGCTCATGCAGCGCTCGAAGGAGGCCGTCAAGATGATTGACTACGAGGAGATCATGCGCGGCCTCAGCCAGGCCCGCGTGGACGACGACGTGGGTGCACGTTGTGGATGTTGTGGGATTGCATGTGTGCATTGGCTGTGCGTGTATGTATACAACGCGCACACACATACACACATACATATGCATTCTTCTTTCTCCTCCTCTGTCTTCTAACGTGAGTTAATGTTGCCGTGCAGGAGTCGAGCGAGAGCCAATCGACCAACGGCGACACGGACAGCGCCGTGGACGTCAGCGGAACAACGGCGGACCCCGGACCGTCAACCGCGGAGGCGCGCGCGGCGCAAATAGCGAAGGTGTGTGTGGACATTTTCTCATTTGGGCGACAGGTTATTGTTATGAATAGTGTGCTTGTCTGGATGGTTTGGATGGTTTGTATGCCTTGGAACAGACGCCTGTGTGTGCCAGTTTTGTCGGAGTGCGTATTCGAACCCGCTCCCGATGCCGCCTCACTCTTGTTATTCCTTGCGTGCAGCAACAAGTACTGGAACGCGCGACGGACACTATTCGCCCGCGTCACCTCCTGGTGCGCGAGAAGGCCGAGGCGTCGAAGCAGGAGAGGGACTTGCTGCAGGGACAGGTGCGGCACCCCGACATTGTCCACTTTGACGCGTGTCGTAGATCTCTGCGTGGAACAATACGCCGTCGGTCCATCGTATTCATCGTTTCATCGTACTGTTCGCATGCATGCCGTCAGGACGCATTCTCACCGTGTTTGTGCAATGCTTACCCTCTATCATCCATCGAAACGAACTGCCGCAGATGCGCGAGCTGCGCCGAAGCAAGGCGCGCCAACAGAAGGCGGTCAAGACGCTCGTGTCGAAGCAGCAGCTGGACATCGAGCTCCTCCGCCGGCAACACACGCGGGAGCTCGAGTCGCTCGCGAAGGTGCGATTTCGTTTCTCTGCACTGCGCACTGCGCTGGCTGTGTTTGTGTTTGCTTGTGTGAAATTGCCGCTGTTTCTGTGTTCTCGCTTTCTCCAAGGAATTAAAGGGTGTGTGGGTGACGCGCAGGTGCACGAGTCGGAACTGGAGAAGCTGAGGAAAGACCAGCGGGACGAACTCGACGCCATGCAGCGCGCGCACGCGGGCGAGAAGCGGCGGTTGCTCGACGCGCTCAAGGACAAGTGAGTACACTCATACATTGCGCGCGCGCGGCCGCACATGCCGCATATGCACACGAACACGCACTGCCACATGCACGCAACAACCTTTGACGCGTCTTGTCCAAAATAACACCGCAGTGAGAAGCGGCAACTCAAGCAGCACAAGCTGCTCGTGAAGGACCGCGTGAAGGAGCTCGAGAAGAACCAGAAGAAGGCTGGGAAGGACGGAAAGGTGCGCCGCGCGCACGCAAACGGGGATGCATGCGAACGTGTAGTCTTCTTCGACGCTTCCCCCCCCCCCCCCCCCCCCCCCCTCTCCTTTCAGCGTGCCTCTCTCTCGCACCTGCTGACCTCCCACTCTCTGTGTTGCGCTGCGCAGGACGATCGCGAGCTCAAGCGCCGGCAGAAGGAGGAGATTGCGACGCTGACGGCCGAAATGGACCGCCAGTTTGCGCAGCGCATGCATGAGCTGCTGGAGAGCGAGACGGCACGGCTGGGCACGCAGCAGCGCGACAAGATTGAACGCCTTCTCCACGAGCACTGCCTCAAGGTACTTTTGTCCGGCGGGAAAATCGGATCGAGCGTTTGCACACGTTTTGTCCGTCTCGTTCTGCGCCGCTTGCAACACACGCACACTCTCTCGAGCACGTGCTCATCATTCTCCCTTCCCCCTCTCTCAGGTTTTCGACATGCTCGCCGGACACCTGTCTGCGCGCCATGAGCTCCAGCTGCGGCATCAGGACGTGGAGCACGAGCTCATGCTGCAGCACGGCGGTCAAACGCACGCGCTTATCGAGGAGCACCAGGTGTGTGTGTGTGTGTGTGTGTGTGTGTGTGTGTGTGTGTGTGTGTGTGTGTGTGTGTGTGTGTGTGTGTGTGTGTGTGTGTGTGTGTGTGTGCGTGCGTGTGTGTGTGTGTGCGTGCGTGCGTGCGTGTATGTGTGTGTGCGTGCGTGCGCTGTTTGTTTGCGGCTCTGTATGTGTGCACCTTTTGTCCCGGGCGCCAACAGCCCCATTTCGCCCCGCTCTTCTTCTCCCAATCGCAGGCCGAACAGCACCGGATTGAGCACGCGCAGCTCATTATTATCCACGAGCGCTCCGAGCAAGAGCTGCAGAAGCGGCACATTGCGGACAAGCGCCACCACTCGAAGACGCTGAAGAAGATGGAGGACGACATGCGAAAGCGCTTCAAGAAGGAGGTGCGCCGTGTGTGCGCGCGCGTACGTGCGCCTGAATGGCGTGCATTCTCTGTCATTTCTTTGTTGCGCGTGTGCGTGTACAACGGTGGTAAATTGGAACATGGAGAGGCTCACCTCTCGTTCTCTCTCGCCACACAGCTACTCGTCGAGCCTGACGCGCCCACCGAAATTGAGCGGCGAACGATTCGCAAGAAACAGCGGGAGGATTTCGAGCAGTACAAGGAACAGCTCCTGCAGTCGGAGGTGTGTGTCTGCGCGTGTTGGTGCGAAGGTGAATCGGTGGTATGGGCAACCGCATATAGCGCATTATTCATTGGGTGAGAGCGGCTCTTTCGTTGGGTGGTGCTTGCACAAGTTTCGATTACGAAGTTGATATTGGCATTCGTCTGTGGCCGTGACACCCATGCTGACGTTTCCTTCTCTGTTTCCCGCAGACGTTCAAGTTCTCCAAGGCGCAGCTGGAGGAGCAGCAGCGGCTGACAGAGTCGAACGCGAAGGAGAAGGAGGACCTCGAGCGATACCACCACGACCGCAAGAACCTGCTACGTGGCGCTCACAAGTGAGTGATTGGGGGGAGTGACGTCACGGGCCGCCACGGCTGGGAAAAGGGGGAGGGAATGTAGTGTGTGTTGTCAGTATGAAGATTTTGTTGGTTGACTATTCTGGCTAGGGGCTAAAGCGGCAGTTTTGCATGAGCAGAATCTCATACTTGTTGATTGAGTATGTGTGTTGATTTGCGTGAGGCCGTTTTTTGTTAAGTGTGGGGCGCGGTTAACGGCCACGACTGCAAACCAGCAGTTTTCTGTGAGCAGAATCTCATATGTTTGGTGTGTGTTGTCGGTACGAACATTTTGTGTGAGGCTGTGACTGAATTTCATACGTTTGTTGATTTGATGTGTGTATAATGTCAGTATGAACATTTGCGTGAGGACATTTTTTGTTATCTATGAGCCCTGGTGGTGGCGTGGTTCACGGCCGTGCTGTTGCTGCTGCAAAGCGGCGGTTTTGTGTGAGCAGAAATTCATACGTTTGTTGATTTGATGCGTGTATTGTCAGTATGAACATTTGCGTGAGGATATTTTTTGTTATCTATGAGCCCTGGTGGTGCGTGGTTCACGGCCGTGACTGTTGCTGCTGCAAAGCGGCGGTTTTGTGTGAGCAGAATTTCATACGCTGTGTGTGTGTGTGTGTGTTTTTGGGGTGCATGTTTTCGCTCGCTAGCTTCGTAACGTCCGTTTCGTGGCCTGACTCCCTTTGTCCCACCAGGGCCGAACTCGACCGCCTTCGCGCCAAGATTGAGAAGGAGAAGAACGGCATGCGCAAGTGGCTCGAGGTCGACCGCAAAGACTTCCAGGAGAAGCGAGAGCTCGGCATTGTGCCGCACCCAGACAGCGACAAGTTCAACTTTGCCCAGCTGCACCTCATCCGCGATCAGCCCACGGCGCCGCCCGCAGACGCCATCGTCGTCGACCGCACACCGGCCCCCGCGCCGCCCCCCGCGAACACGTCGTGACGTTGGAGGCGCGTTGAGTTCTATTGGGGGAGAGTGAAAGGCCGCCCCGTGGGTGGGCTGTCTATGACCAGTGCAGTAAACGACAGACGCCTGCTTTCCCACAATTGTTTTTGCACACACACACACGCACACACACACACACACACACACACACGCCCAGGCCAATTACAGATACGACTGCGACTATTCGGCAGAGAGGCCCAATTCATTCGTCCTCATCGTCAGAGACAATGCGCCTCCGCTTGCGCGCGCCACCGGCACCCTCGCCGCCACTCGCCGCGCCGGCGTCGTCCCCGCCCTCCTTCTCTTCGGCCTCCTTCCCAGCGTCCGCCATTTCGACGTCCTTGTCATCCCTATCGCCAGCGACGCTGCTCTTCTCGGCGGACTCGGACGCATCCGCAGATTGCGCTTCAGAGGCAGTCGTCGCCGCCGTCGGCCCTTCGTCCTCGGAGCTCGTCTCCACAAATTCATCCGACTTGAACTTCTTCGCGCGTGCGGCGGCGGCGGCCGACAACTTTTTGGGTTTGGGCGCGCGCTCCTTTTTCTCCTTGCGGCCCTCGCCCCGGCTGCGCCTCTCGCGCCGCTTCTTCTCTTTCTTCTTGGGCGATGCGCCACTCTCAGCGCCCCCTTCGTCGCTGGACGCGGGCGTCGACGCTCCCTCTTCTTCGCCGCTGCCTTCACCCTCGCTCGACGACGACGACGACGACGACTTTTCGCCACCGGACGATGCAGACTCGCGCTTCGTGCGTTTCCGGCGAGTCGATGTCTTGCGCTTCGCTTTCCTGCTCACACGCGCAGCGACATTAGCGCCACAAACGGACGCAGAGAGAGAGAGAGAGAGAGAGAGAGAGAGAGAGAGAGAGAGAGAGAGAGAGAGAGAGAGAGAGAGAGAGAGAGAGAGAGAGAGAGAGAGAGAGAGAGAGAGAGAGAGAGA
>CALSCQ010003034.1:0-11030 GCA_943704525.1 Pigoraptor vietnamica | reverse complement strand
TGTGTGTGTGTGTGTGTGTGTGTGTGTGTGTGTGTGTGTGTGTGTGTGTGTGTGTGTGTGTGTGTGTGTGTGTGTGTGTGTGTGTGTGTGTGTGTGTGTGTGTGTGTGTGCGCAGTGTGTGTGTGTGTGTGTGTGCGCGCGCAGCGTGTGTGTGTGTGTGTGTGCGCGCAGCGTGTGTGTGTGTGTGTGTGTGTGTGTGTGCGTGGGTGTGCGCGCGTGTGTGTGCATGCGTGCGTGCGTGCAATTGAATTAAACGCTGGCCTCGCACGTGCAGCGAGCGGGACAAGTGTACAACGAGGACGCCCTCAAGGTGACCGAGAAGCTCGTCTCCGTGAACCCCGACCACTACACCGCCTGGAATTACAGGAGAGAGCTCTTCTCGGAACTGAAAAAGACACTGTGAGTGCGCGTGCGCGGCGGCAGAGTGCGTGGCGATATGTGGCAAGACACACTCGGCCACTGCGTCTGCGACCGTTTGTACCTTAAGCACGCAACTGATTGTTGTCAGACGCCACAAGGCTCTTAAGGTGTCTCTACCTTTACTCCCTGGTCCCTTTCCACTCACACATCGTTTTCGCCACGAAAGGGACGATGCCGGGTTCGATTCCTTGCTCCTGCGCGAGTTTTCTCTCCTCGAAACGGCCATCGCCGCGCACCCGAAGACGTACTGGCTGTGGAATCACCGGCGGTGGCTCATCGAAGCGCGCCCTTCGCACGATCTGAAAAGTGAACTCGCTCTGTGCGACAAGCTGCTCAAGGCGGACGCGCGAAACTGTGAGTGCGTGGCATGAAGCGCTAGGGTGCCGAGGGTGTGAAGCTAGTGCGGACACTCTGTGCGCGTGCTAGTGTAGATGGTGCGCGTGATGGGTGGACATTATCGCGAGTCGGATGACGTGATACAATGGACCGAGCATTGTGTGTGCGCGTTGCCTTGTCGCGGACCGGTTCTAATGACACACGGACACAACTCATTCGTCCGCACGCACGCGCGTTTGTGCACACACACCGTGCAGTCCACTGCTGGGACTACCGGCGTTTCGTAGCGCGGCGGTCCGGTGTGTCGCCGGAGGACGAGCTTGCGTTCACTATGGAAAAGATTAACGAGAACTTTTCAAACTACTCCGCTTGGCACTACCGAAGCAGCCTCTTGCCCGTCGTGCATCCGGGTCAGAACGGCCTCCCTTCGAACGACGCGCTCTTGGAAGGTGCGTGCGAGTGCGGTTCCGTTTCTGCTGTTGTGTGGATGAAGACTCTTTTTTTGTGTGTGTGCGTGTGTGTGTGCGCGTGTGTGTGTGCGCGCGCGCGCGTGTGTGTGTGTCTCTGTGTGTGTGCCTGTGTGTGTGTGCATGTGCGTGCGTATGTGTATTGAGAATGCGAGCGTGAACGTTCCTGCGTGTTTTATTTCGCTCTTGCTGGAGTGTGCGTGCTTTCCCAATTCGTGCTATTGCGCACGTGACCTGCACTGTGTGCCTCACTGGCGCGCACACATTCGCAGATTTCAATCTCGTCCAAAACGCATGTTTCACGGAGCCAAACGACCAGAGCGCATGGTTCTACCAGCGGTGGCTTATTGGCAACGGTATGTTCGCGTCCGTGAGGGAATGCAAGGCATCTGCGCGCGCGCGCATAATTCTGTCGTGTGCGCGCATGAGTGTCAGTGGTTGGTTGTAATGTGTGTGCTACCAAAGTGCTCTCACATTGATCTCGTGTGTGTTTGTCATCCCCTACAGCGCACGCGGGACTTCGCATCACACAACTGTACGTCTCGAGGCGATCCCACTGCATTCACATCGTCCTCTCTCTCTCTGATCTTGCAAAGGTGCGCTCTCCATGCCCTAAGGGCGTTCCCATCCTTCCATTGTCTCTCTTTCTGTCTTTCGCACAGAGTCTGTCGGTACATGTGCATATTCGTGGTTTGGTATGCGTGCGTTATTGTAGTAATAGCTGGGCTTCCATTTGTTGCAGTTGGATGCCGCACGTGCCATTAGTGTGCGCGTGGACGGTGTGTCGGCCGCGGAATCGGCGCAGTGGGTGCCGCTTGCGCCGGACAACGACGGCTTCACCAAACACTGGGTGAGAAGATCGCTTCTAATTGGGACCCGCAGCAGATATTCCCCCCCCCCCCCCCCCCAACCGCACACACACACACACAAACACACACACACACACAACACACAAACACACACACACGCACAACACACACACACACACACACACACACACACAACACACAACACACACACAACACACACAACACACACACACACACACAGCGCGCGCGTAATCGCTTTAATGGTGTGTTCCGTTCGTTACAGGTGTGCGACGTGCACGCCAATTCAATTACGCCCGACAAGCCCTGTTCCGTCACCGTGTCTGTGGACGCCTCGCTCGTCGAGTGCGAGAGTGCGTCTCCCGGCGGCGCTGCTCGCACATTGGAGGAAACGATCTCTCTCACGGCAGGTGCGTGGGTTGAATCTGCTCGAATACGTACCGTCTAGTACAGCCGCCACCGGAATTCAAAGCCCACGACGCATTCTTGACAATTGTTTTTGCGACGTCTAAGTTTTGTGCGCGCATATTCGATGTTTCGTCTTCTACGTGTCCCTCGTTTCCGCCGTGTTGGTGGCACAGAGGGCAGATTCATTGTCTCCATATTCTTAGTCTCTGCTGCGGTTTGTTGCAAGCAGGTCAGAAGGAGGCGTCGCTGTGGCTGTCGGACCGCGCAGCGCCAATGCCGGACGTGACGCGGCAGCTGCTTGCGAAGGGCCTTGAATCGTGCACGCAGCTGCTCGAGTTAGAACCGGACAGCAAGTGTGCGTACTGCTGCATTTCAACATGCACACACATTGCACGCACACCCGTACACATACAGACACAAACGTACATGCACACACACACACACACACATACACACTCACAAACACACACACACACCAACAACACACATACACACACTCACACACGCACACACACCAACAACACACACACACACAAATACGCACACATTGTTGTCACACACATCTAGCATTGACGTTGGTCTCCCTCTTCTCCACATTTGCGTGGTGTCTGCGCGCAGGGACACTACTTACGTCGATGTTCCTTCGGCAAGCCATCGACGCAAAGGCGCACCACAACGACATCTCACAAACACTCGAGCGACTTATTAGCACGGACCCGGCGAGGCTGGGATTCTACATGGACATGAGTGGGTCTTCTCGCCGTGCTTTCCGTGCGCTGGCTATGTGTGAGAGCAGAGACACATACAGCGCACCCTATTTACTCTCTTATTGTCGTTGTGCGTTGTCGTAGAGAGCCGCCATGCCGTGCGAGGCATTCTCAGGAGTGCGCTTGAGCCAACAGGCGATCACGGGCAGGTGAGAGGCGAAACATGTACATCATCAATGGGCATGCTTACGTCCCCTGTCTGCTGCTTACTCGCCACTCTCGACACGGCCTTTTCGTGGGATATATCAGACTCGAGTTATCGATCCGCGCGCCACTCACTCTGCCCTTCTCCCTTCATACACACAAACACACACACACACACACACCTAACACGCTACACCGCCGCAGATGCCCGCGCACCGCGATGTCGTCGCTTGCGGCAAGGGCCTGTCGTCCCTTGGCGAGATGGATGGCCTTGTGGCCGCGCACTCGCTCGACGTGTCCTCCAATTCCCTCCGTACGCTCGAGGGAATTGGCGCGGGTGTGCTTTTGCGCAAGGTGGAGGCGCAGGGAAATCTCATCTCTTTGCTCCCGCGTGAAGTCGCGGGGTTGACGAACCTCCGCACGCTCAACCTGCGCGACAACAATATCCGCTGTGTGCCGGCTAGATTTGTCTGTGCTGCACTCCTGCATGCGTGTGTGTGTGTGTGTGTGTGGTGTGTGTGCGTGCGTGCATGCGCGTGAGTATGTGTGCGCGATAGTTGCATGGACGGCCACAGTTCTT
Organism: Pigoraptor vietnamica; assembly: GCA_943704525.1. Taxonomy (NCBI): domain Eukaryota; class Filasterea; order Ministeriida; family Capsasporidae; genus Pigoraptor; species Pigoraptor vietnamica. Next base: position 7,081 of record CALSCQ010003034.1, on the reverse strand, counting down.
GTTATCCCTTGACCCCATCGCACGAATAGCCGACGTAAGCGCGATCAAACCCCTCGTCGGTGTCCAATTTCTGAGCCTCCACCTCGCTGGCAATCCGATTTCGCAGTGCGCCGATTACCCCGCGTGCGTGTGGAAGGCGCTCCCCCTCCTCGAAAAGCTCGACGGAAACGAAAAGTCGCACTCGCGCTAACACAAGGCGCGCGTTATCGAACGCAACACCCTCAGCTGCGCGCGCACACAAACACACACACACACAGACACACACACACACAATCATGGTTGCTAAAATGTACAGTTGCGTGCTTCCCTTTGCGCGTGCGTCGTTGCGGGGCGTGTCTGGAGAACCCAACAACAAGTGAGAGTGCAATGGAAGGAAACATTCTCGCGAAAAGACGTTCACGCAGTTCACGTCCTTTCCAATTCAGTTTCTCACTCGGACCATCAACGCCCACACACACACGAAAAACAACAACACAGTAAACAATCGCTGGATTACATTATAGGGTCGCTGTCACTCAAGCGCGCCCGAGGCATTTCCAGTGGAGCGACTGCACGCGCACAACTTCGTCAAGGGACTCTTCGGCACCCCGCTTGCACTCGGCGGGAGATGGAGGGTCCACGCTGCGGCCGAGCAGGGTGGCGACGCACGCACACACACATTGCGCCATGTACGGCGGATTGTACCCTCCTGCCGTTTGACAGTGCGACAAATGAAGAGAAGTGTGAGCGACATCGCCGTTGGCAAAGGAATCAGAGCATGCTCACACGAAGGGTGTGTAAGTGCATGGAGAGACGGAAGCAGCGAACGCACGCACAAGCACACTCACCCTCCAAGACGAGAAGAAGGCGCGCTCCGCCCGACACTTCCATAAGCATGCGAGTCATCGCTGCATATCCTGCGGTGACATGGTGACATACATATCACGGAACTGCCCGTTAACCCTATTATGGCGCTTTTCCCGGCGCTCCACAGTGAGATTATATCGAAACGCCGTGCATGCACACAGCGGCTACTGTGCCGTCGTACACTGAGAGCACTTACCGGCGGGCGTAACATCCATTTCCCCCTTTGGGTCGCCCCGCGCGGCGTCGAATCCGGCGGACACAAAGATGAATTCCGGCGCAAATTCGCGCGCAATCGGCAAAACGATTCGCTCGAATGCCCTCAGGTACTCTGCGTCGCCGTAACTGAAAGGAGGCACAGATTAGAGATAACTCTTCGCACATTCGTCGATACAATGCACCCGCTGCCACACACGCACTCGCACGCACACACACACACACACACACACACGCACACACACACGCACACACACACACTCGCACACACGCACACTCGCACGCACGCACACACACACACACACACGCGTAAGTGCCTGCCACGAATGCGCAACAACCCACGCACCCCGTCTCATTCCAGGGGATGTTTACGGAAAAGCCCTTTCCCACGCCCTCGCCGCACGCGTCGGCGTGGCCAGTCCCCGGATAGAACGTGCCCTTCGAGTACCGATGCAGCGACACGTAAAGCACCGACGGGTCCGCATTGAAGATGTCTTGAGTGCCGTTGCCCTGCGTGCCAACGAGAGATTTAATCGTGGAAGTGCATATGTGTGTGTGTGTGTATGTGTATGTGTATGTGTTTGTGTTTGTGTGTGTGTGTGTGTGTGTGTGTGAATGTATGTGTGTGCTTGTGCGTGTGTGCGTGTGTGCGTTCGTGCGCGCGTGCGTGTGTGTGAGCATGCGTATGTATGCGTGTGCACGCACACGCGCAGTCGCGAGAGCGAGGTGTCCATGTCCCAAGCCTTCAGTCCATAAGCAAAAGCATAGCAGGCCGCTTCACCCACATGATGCACATCCCAATCGACGATGAGCACGCGTCGCACAGAGTGTCTCGTGTGGAGAGCGCGCGCGGCAATGGCGACATTGTTGTAGAAACAAAAGCCCCTGCGTGCGACGGGTGGTGCGAACGGTGAGACAGCGTCCCCTGGAGAAGGTCTGTACGTCGAGCGGACCTGGCAATGCCTCCGAAGAGTGATAGTGAGCGCCCACTGACCCTAACATGAACCCTGCATGCCAATGAAGCTGTTTCCCCGTGCATTGAGTGTGTGTGTGTGTGTGTGTGAGAGTTTCCTAAGTGAAGTATTTTGACACACACAAGGATGCACACACAGACACACACAGACACAGACACAGACGCAGACACAGACACAGACACAGACACAGACACACACAGACACACACACACACACACACACATACGGAGGCGTCTGCTGTTGCGAACCAGCACACTTGCCCACATGCTGCACTCGGCGCCCGCGTGGTGTCCCGGCGGTCGCACGACTGCAATGCCATTTCGTGCCTTCCCAGTAACGACGCACTCGGCTGCAGAGAGCACGCAGCCCACGGCAAGCCGAGCGCACTGCGATGCGCATAAAATTTCAAATTAGAGACGACGATAGAGTTGGCGCACACACACACAAACACACACACACACACACACACACACACACATACACACACACATGCGTTACTGAGTTTACAGCGTCCGGGCGCGCATGAGTGCGATACACTCGCTGTGCGAAAGCGCTAACTCTCACCTCACTCGTAAACTGGTTGGCGCACGTGTCGTTGTACGTCATGTACACACAGCCGTCGGTCGAGTTCGTCCCCGAGTTCCGATCTTCCGCCTTCTCCTTCGTTGCATCCACAGTCATCACGTGTTGTTTCGTGTGACACAACAGCAGCTCTTCGTCGGTCGCGTGTCGTGAGCTCACTCGAGTGCATGCATCGAGGAGACCTTCCGCTCGCAGCGCCGCGACGATGGCGTTAAGCCGCTCAGGCACCTCGGCACATCCGCGACGCCCCACGTGTCGCAGCATGGCATCATCGTGCGCAATGCATGTTGCGTGTGCCATTTTCTGTAAGACAGAGGGAAGAGGAGGTCGTTGGAATCGGTCGATTGTTATTTGCGCGTGGAACACAAGCAGAGGCTGGCGCCTTGACCACGCCACGATCACTGCTCTGAAAGAGTTTTTCTCATCACGTGATGGGTGGTAGTCGATTGGTAAGGGCATCTGACTCAAATGGATGCTGTTCTGGGTTCGATTCGCCGCTCCTGCACATGATCTGAGGTAAAAAAGGAAGTTTGTGATGGGAGCAGTAATCGGGCCGCCCGATTACTGAGAACCGTTAAGTATGGCTGTGCGAGCAACACGTCATGCAGGGTGGTGTGGGAGGAGAGGAATTTATCCAGGAAATCTAAAGATAGTTGGAAGCAGTGGGAGCTGGATTATTTTTAGTTTTGGGGGTTTATTTACAAAGGAATGTCCGTTGCCATGGAACCAGCGCGAGGATTCAAGACGAGAAGAACTGAAAGGAAAAAAAAAATGAAAACTGCGCAACGCACTTCGGCACTCGCTTCCTTCGCCGGCTAGTGACCTTCCTCACGGAAGTCAGCGCGCAGAGGACGCGGTTCGGCGGGGTAGCCATGGACGAGGACGTCGTTCTCGTACCACGCGCGTAGAGCGTCAGGCGAATGAAGTGCGTTCGTGCGAATCGCGGAGGGAATGTCGTCGTGTTCGAAGAGTAGGTCGCTCGCGGGGCTTGGGTAGAGCGTGAATGCGAGGTTTTGAGCTGTGGAAGAGTGGGGGGCAAGGGTTAGGAGGGGGGGCGGGAAAGTCACTGGTCAGGTCATATGCCGCCGGGCTCACCTTCAGACGGCTGGGCTTCCATTTGGTGTGCGCATACGACATGCCCGCACAGGAACTCGGCGCACTCGTTGGCACTCGCCGTCCTCGCTTCGTCGGGGTCTCTGTCGTTCGCGGTGAGTTCCAGTCTGTACGCGATGCGGGCGCGCGCGTTGAACTGCGCAAGGCAGGTGCCCTTGAGTAGGATGGCAATCGCCAGGCCGCTCTTGTCTGTAATTGTGATGCGCCGATACGTGATCGTTTTGCCGCCGTCGTAGTGCTTGTCGAATTCGTTGTCGACGTTGTGGACGAGACCTAGGACAGAAATGAGGGGCATGGAGCGGGGTCTGTCAGCATGCGCTTGATAAAAGAAGTAAATGTCGCGAATGTCGCTGCAGGTCTTGACGACGTCTTCCACCGCGCTGTCGTCGACCTGCGGCGCCCAACGGTGGTTTAATCATGGTGAGTTGACACTAGGTCAATGGTCGTAAAGTGTGGGCTGCGCTGGATGAAGGATGTGCTTGGCTTACCTCAAAATCGAAGGCATCTCTCTTATCAAGCGCCAGGAAAAAGTCAGCTCGGGCTTCGGTGGACGCAGACCGGCGCGAGGTGATGTGCGCATTCTGCACGCGCAGCTTGTAGTGCGTGCCCTGCTCAATGCCGTCCGTTGGGCGCAGCTCGACTTGAAGGCAGCCCGTACCGTCATCGAAGATGGCCGTGGAGGTGAGCGGGCCTCGAGATGTTCTGCCGTTCCTCAGTATCTTGAGGCAGCGGGCTGCAGATTGACAAGGCATGAGGTGGTGAGTCGTTACCCATGTTCAGTTATGCCAGTGGGCCATGAGTACTCACCCTTGAGCTGGAACGACTGCGATATTGACGTAAGGTCTTTGACTTGCAGTTGGACGGCCGGTGGACGGCGCGCTCGCAGTGGCGTGCTCGGAGTACCAGCCGGCTGAGGAGTCGCCATCGCCGTCGTTGCATGGGGTGTTGAGGGGGTGACTGGCGTCGTCGTCGGCACCGGCAGGGGAGAAGTGGGACGTGGGGTTGCAGCCGCATTGTCGCCGTTGGGCGAATCGTTTTTGCCCTTTCCCTTCGTGCTGTTTGCGTGGTCGGTCGCGGCCAGCTTGGCGCGTTTTGCAGGTGGCGAGTCTGTCGGCGCGTCCTTCGCAATTTCGGCGAGCGTTCTCGTATGCCTCGACATTTTCTGAGTACCGGCGTGCGGGATCTGACGGGCTGTGCGTTTTGTCGGCCAGTTAAGGGTGGTGAGTCATGCAAATTTTGGTGACAGGGACCGCTTTTTATACCTTGCGTTGTGTGTTCATGAGCTGTGTGTGCGCTGGTCTCATTGTTCGCGCTGGTCTCATTGTTCGTGCCTTGTGTTTGGCAGGCCAATATTAATTGTCTTAACTGCGCAATATCAATATGTTTTCAGTATTCGTGCTCTGTTATTTGATTTGTGGTTCCCCGGCCGGCGTTACCCTCGTGAGTTTTCCCGTTTGTTCTTGCATTGCATCAATTTGGTGCACCTTAATGCTGTAAGTTTTCCTGCGTTCCTTTAAGATTGTTCTTATGGCGCAATGGGCATTCTTTCTTTCAATCGTGCCCTTTCCTCGTTTCCGGCTTTCTGTAGCCGGCGTTTTCCCACTTTCATTGTTCAATCCGGTTGCGGGTGCGCGTGAAGTTGTCCGTTGAGTCGGTATCACCATTGTTCTATTGTCTCTATAGTAGTATTTTGCTAGTTTAGACGGGTCAGCCTTAACTGCGCGCGCCCTCGCGGTGTTTTCCCCGTCTTAGCATGCATGTCAACATCGCAGATTGTTCTTTCATTGCTTCAGTTGTGAGTCTTTATGGTGTAAGTTTTCCCGCGTTCCCATAATAGTTCTTGCAGGTTTGGTGCATCTTAACGGTGTAAGTTTTCTCGTGTTCCATAAGATTGTTCTTGCATTGCTTCAGTTTTGTCTGAGTCAGCCTTAACTGCACGTGCCGTTGCGGTGTTTTCCCCCGTCTTAGCATGCATGTCACCTCTTAACCGGTTGCTTCAATTAGTTTTGACTTGTCCGGATACTTTCGCGTCCTGTCGTACTGCTTCCAATAAGCAGTGTCCGTACTATTTGTTCTGAGTGGCTGGCCGCTGAACAGTGGCATTCGTGACGAATGGATTCAATTTATATATATGAACTTTCAGAAGGGGTTTCAGCGCTGTGAGTGCGAGCGCAGCCATTTGTGTAAGAGGGGGCTAGATTTGAGTTGTTGAATGTGGGTAAGCAGCTGCGAGTTGAGTGTGAGAGGGAGGATGCGGAGGTTGTTGTTGTGCCGCACGCGCGACAGGCCCACGAGGACGCTTTCAAACGAGAGCTTGGGGAAGCGTCGAGACGTTCTCGGAGGCAGGGCGTTGAGGTCGAGCAAAATCCGGTCGACCGTCTTCGACTGGACTTTGTGGTACGTGATGACGAAGCCGAGGTCGATTGCAGCGCGTTCGTAACTGATGGGCGTCGCGGAAGGGTGTCCCGGTGCGAGAGTGACGTGCTCGGGGTGTTGCTTCCGGCCGTTGTCAGCGCAGTAACCGACGGGAATGGGAATGACGGGGTGTGCTGTGCCTTGTTCGCAGGTCCACGGCGCAGCAGTCCCGAAGGAATCGAGGGCGAGCGTCGGCGCGACCACGTTGACGGACAGGGGGCACGGGATGTCGATGATCTCGCCCGGTTTTGTTGCCGCTATGCGTTCCGCCCACGTCGCCGGGTCGTCGCTGTTCCTGAATGTAACCGAGTGCAGCGTCACGGGCGTGCCGTTGGCGAGTCCCTTTCGCGTGTTCACGTTGGCTGAGAGGTACGCCGGGGCGCCCGCGACGAAGTAGGACGTCAGTGTGGGCTCGAGTTCGTAGAGTAGGGCCGTCTGCATGGGTGAGAGCGTTGCCGCGTGGGTTCCCGTGACGGGGTTCTTCCAGCGAAGCACTGGCCGTCCGTAGTAGGCAGCAAAGTGTCGGGCGCGAAGGGGCAGAAGTGCGAGGCGTTCGCGGTTGCCCGTGACGCAAAGTGGTGCGGCTATCCAGAGCGGGTCGTCCCTGATGTCGCGTGAGGTGAGTTGGTGTTCTCGAAGGTAGGTTGCGCCGTTGCTGTCAAAGAGCGCGCCGTGTTGAGTTGTGCTCGTCGTCGGGTCTTTGCGCAGCTGGGCGAGTATGTGTGTGTGCACGGGGTCGTCTGCTGCCCGCATTTGCGCGTGAAACTGAATGACGGCGCACGTGTTGAAGAGCTCGACGCCGCGCGCATACTGCGGTTTCTCTGCCGCGTTGAACCCGACCTCTGCAGCGGTCGCAATGGACTTGTACAGCGCCTCGCCGGCGACGGGCGGGATCTGGAAGAAGTCGCCCATCAAGACGATGCCGTAGCCGCCGAAGA
>CALSCQ010003033.1:0-21377 GCA_943704525.1 Pigoraptor vietnamica | reverse complement strand
GTGTGTGTGTGTGTGTGTGTGTGTGTGTGTGTGTGTGTGTGTGTGTGTGTGTGTGTGTGTGTGTGTGTGTGTGTGTGTGTGTGTGTGTGTGTGTGTATGTGTGTGTGTGTGTGCGTGTATGTGCGTGCGTAGCCGATTTTTAACACGCTTGCGGTTGTACGTCGCAGAGCTTTGCGGGTGCCGCGCCACCACGCGACACTGCGGTTGAGGCAAAGTCATCCTTCGAAACGCCCGGTAAGGACACTCACAATAACACGACACCCTCACAAGGGCTTCGTCACGTGCTGGGTCTCTTATTCCGCCTTGTTCCATGTCGCAGTCGGTGCCGTTAAAACTCTCGACAACCCGACAAAGGCGCGCGTTGGGTTGGGACCGAAGCGTCGCCCGCCCACGCGCAAACCGCGCGAGGCCGGCATCGAGGAGGCTGACGAAGAGTGACGCGTTCACACGTCCCCGTAGTCGAATCTGCCATGCTGTCTCGCCCTCTCAAACCCCCTCCACCCCTGCTGAATTGCGTCTCGTCCCATTCCTAAGCTATGGCGTGCGGGGTCGAGCGCTGGGCGTCTGCCCCGCACAGCCGCGACTGTACAAAATAACACTAGAATTTCTTTGTTCCGCAATATATTTCGGAGCAACCTTTTTTACAAGCGACACGAGGGCACACACCCCGTGTGGACTCGTAGTTCCAACACACGCAAAAAGCGCTCACAACGTCAACGCGCAACAGGCTCACAGTTTCCAACGCAGAACAGCGCTCACAAATGTCAACGCACAGCTACGTCCACGCACGCGACCTCAAAACGCCATGGCAGATATGGCCGTGCGCAGTCCCGTATAGAACCCGAACGCCGTCGAAGCCCAGAAGAGCTGGATGCCCACAAGATACCACGGCGGAATGGCGAGAAGGCGTTCGCGACGGCCAGTGCCCGCCTTGGGACCGCTGTTCCTGCGTGCGTGCGACGCGGACGCCGCAGAAGACGACGGCTGCGGGGACGCGGCGCTGTCGAAACTTCCCGTGGCGTAAAAGTCTTCGAGCAGCTTCTCCTTCTCGACGAAGCGGTCGTAGAGCCACGTGGTCATCCCCTCGTCGTCAGTCGGAACGGTCGAAATGTCGAATCGCCGGTAATGCAAGTGCACCGGGTAGCGCCCGAGCGACGCCGTCAGCACATCAATCATCGTCAGCGGGCGATCCTTTTTGTAGCCGATCGTAATGTCGACAATCGAGCGCACGTCGCGGCCGATCGCGTCCATCGTCGCCTTGAAAGCCCCGAGGCGCGGGAGAGCGACGTTGTTCAGAACAGGCAGCCCGCGTTCCCGCGCATACTTCTGGCTCCCCGCGCGCCGCTTCCACAGAAGCCCGCCCTCGGGAAAAATGACGCACCACAAGCGCCGTCGGCTCGCAAATCGGCGACGAAGGAGGCGGTTGATTTCTTTCACCGAAGCGTCGCGCGTGTTGCGGCCCTCCTGCACGAAGAGGTCGCCGTGCCCCGCGGAGACGAGCCCAAACTGCGTGTACTTGAAGAGCGCGTCCATGATCCACGTCATGCGACCGGCGATGCCGTTGCCCACCGCCGCCGTCATCAACACGGCGACGTCGCCAGTTTCCTGGTGGTTGGCGAGGACGATGCACGGCTCCTCGTACACGGCATCCGTCTCTGTCGTCTCAATAACCTCCACATCGCCGATGAACATCCACGATGCGACCACCGCGAGTCCCGTCTGGAACATGACCTCCTCCACGCGCCAAAAGAGCGCGGGAGAGACGAGGCCCAGCGTCGGCCGCAGCAGCGCGTAGAAGCACGAGTAAGAGAACGCCGTCCACAGGCTGTTCACGATTAACACCGCAGCGCGGACGATGCGCACGAGTGCGACGACAATGCCGAGCGGCGTTTGCGGCTGGTTGTGCACTGCGGGTGCGCCGCTGCCACCACCCCTGATGAAAGTCGTCAGGATTTCCGTCGCCCGCATTTTTCAGCCGTCGGCGGGCAACCCCACTGCGAAGCCGCTACTCTCGGGGACACAGGGAGAGGAGAATGAGGGAATAGAGACTGCAAAGAGTGGGGATATAATGAGGAAGAGGCGAAGTGGGAGGGGGAAGAGTGAAGATGCACGTACGTGTCAACACAAAACAGCGACGTTGGAGCAAAGGGATGTGTTTGTGACAGAAAAAATCAGACCTCCCATTGGTTGAACATAATGACGTCACTGTGACGTCCCTGTCAATCGACACGTGCAAACGCTCCGTCGTTTTTTTCAAAAAGCAAAAGACTGTTACCACTGAAACGCTCCGTCGTTTTTTTCTTTCTTTCTTTTCTGTGTGTTCGCAAGCGTCGGTCTCTCTTTAACTTGCAAGCGCGCTGCGTTTATTATGACATGTCGTTATTGCTCTGGGGCGCCGCCGCACGCGCGATCGCGCTGTCGCGGCCGGCACATCGTCTCCTTGTAGCTTCTTCACATCGAAGCGGCCTCCACACAACCGCAGCCGTGCTCGAGCGACTGCCAACGGCTGGGGGCGAAACGATCATGAGACGCATCAGGCATAATTATGTCCCGGGTCGTTTTGCGCCGCTGCCAGTCAAGGAGCGAAAGCGTATGGCGCCTCCGGAATTGATCCGAGAGATTGACGCGAAGAAGGCCGAGTGCGCGCTGGTGCAGGATCCCGTGCAGCGCCGTGCACTCGTGCGCGAGATTCGCGCGCTCATCACGAAGGCGGGCCTGCGAAACTATTCGTACCGGCATCCCGTGACGAACGAGTGGGTGCGACCGAAGAAGGGACGGCCCGTCAAGGACGCGTTTTTCTTCACCCAGAAGATATCGGAGGCTGGCGACCGCGGGGACTACGAGGGCGCGTTCATGTGGCTCGACGAGATGATCTCGAACGACACGTGGGCAAAACCGGCGGTGTGGAATGCGCTGATTGACGTGTGCGCAAAGGCGGGCTGGGGCGAGCGGGCCATCTCTTTGTACGCCGACATGCGGCGGAGGCGGCTCCCCCCGGACCAGTCTACCTTCACGTCGCTGTTCACTGCGCTAGCGAAGAACAGCTATGCGCCCAAGGTCGAGCAGGCGAAGAAGTATCGCGCGCAGATGTCCGCGGTCGGTGTCGAGCCGAACGCCATGGTGCTCAACGCGTACCTTATGGTGTTTGCGAAGGCCGGGCTTATGACCGAAGCGATCGCGCTGATGAACGAAGAGGTGGGCATCGAGAACTTCCCCAACGAAGCGACCGTGACGATGCTCTCGGTGAACTGCCGCACGGTCGAACACAGGACGGCGCTCTTTGACTCGGTCCTCGCACGCCGCCGCGCCGACACGAACATCTGGAACGCGCTGCTGAAGGGTGCCATGGCGGCGCCATTCGAGGCTGAGGCGCGCGAAGACCCGAAGATGTCGTGGGAACGGAAGTCGGAGCGCATTATCGAGATGCAGCGCGCGGCGCTGACGGTGCTTACGGAGATGGTGGAGGCGCAAGTGGAGCCCAACATCTGGACGTTCCTTATTCTCGTCGGAGAACAGCGGCGCTCGTTCTCTGTGGGCGGACTCGACCCGACGCTCGTCGCGAAAGCGTTTGCGGAGAGCGGGCTCACTGCGAACCTCCCACTCGTCAACGCGCTCATGCTGTCGCTCGGCCGCCGCCGCCGCTTTGACGAGGCCTTTGCACTCTTCGAGTGCCTCGCGCGAGGGGCGAGCGGCAAGAAGGCGGAGAAGGTGGAGGTTCAGCAGTATGACGGCGTCATTGAAGCGCCGCCCATGGGCCTCGGGAAGGCCGAGGATGTGGGTAGCAGTCCAGCGCCGGAGCTGCGCAGCCGCAGCAAGGTCCGTGTTTCGGACATACGGGGGATCGAGTCACTCGCGGCAGACGACTTCACGGTGCGTGCGGCGCTCACGGTCGCGGCTTCGGCTGGGCGCGTCGATGTTGCGGAGCGCGCGTTTCGTATAGGACAGCGCAAGGGGATGCGCTTGTCTGTCGCCATTCTGGGCAACCTCATGCGGGCCGCGTGCGGAGCCAAGAACGCCGCGGCGGCGGAGCGCGTGCTGGAACTCTGTCGCAAGGCGCGGATAAGCGTCGACCTAAAGATGCTGGAGCAGCTGAGGGCGGCGACGTTCGCGTCGAGCACATTTGCGGCCGCGATCAACGAGCCCCTTCGCAACGTGGTGGGCGTGGACGTCGCCACTCTGCAGGCGGCGGATGTCGGCCAACAGGGCAGACGCGGCAAGTTTCGAACGGGCGGTGCAGCGAAGAAACGGGAGGAAAGCGCGGATGGATCGCAGAGCGACCGAGAGGACGGGGACGGCGAGGTCGCTGGCGGTGCTTCGGATGGGCGATTGAGTGAGCGCTCATTCGCTGGCGAGTGGGAGGATCGGCGTTCGTGGGGCACGCTAGAGGCGCGCGATTTCGGCGGCGACAGAGGCCACGGTAGCCGACGTAACGAGCGCCGATTTGACGAGCGTGCGTCCGGGTTTGACGGAGGAGAAGCGCCCGGAAGCGACGAGCGAGCGACGGACCGCGAGCGCAGGTTCGAGGGCGCTGCTGAGAGGCCTGTGGGCGACGACGGGAACCGTCGTTCGCAAAGAAAAGGCGATCATTTCCGCGGATCGCGCGGCCAACGACCTTTCGCTGAGCGCCGTTTCGCTGAGCGCTCGACAGACGACGGAGGCGCAGGTCGCATGCGATGGCGAGAGGCGCGCCCTCTCGGCGACGAGTGGAAGAAGCTCTCGGTTGAACAACTGCCCTTTGCCCCCCGCGCACGGACGGACGGTCGTTACGGCGGGGACGCACCCGTGCACAGGGACAGGAGGGAAGGCGCGCGCGGACGCGAAGGCACACCGCGAATGGGAGAGAGATGGGCTGGTCCCGCCATGCATCGCGCTACCGACGCGCAGAGGCCTCGTTCGCAAGGTGGTTACACGGGCGCATCTGAAACGGATGCGCACGGCGTGGGACGATACGCCGACGGAGGACTGGCTTTCGGAGACAATCTGGAGGCACCGTCGGAACCGAACACGGCTTCGAAGTCGTCTTGACGCTGTTCACATAAACTTTCCTTTCGTCATGACAATACTGTTCACCTGTCGTGACTATGGCCGTCAATGCCGGGATGGGCAGGGGAGGTAGTAGTTGGCTTTCATTGATTGGAACAGACAGGGGGGACAAAAATGGACGGGGGACGAAACTGTCCACAAGCTTCGCCGTCGCCGCGCACTCACAACAACGCCCGCACATACAATCATGAATCAGCGTGCTTGCACACACTGCCCGACGACTGCGTGCGCATCGGTGACTGCGCCGCGTAGACTGCGACAGCAACGCAATCTTGCCGCCCGTCTCGTCCGTCGTCGACGTCGACAGCCACGCTTGCTCGCGAAGCTCCATGTCGTCGCCGCGCAACTCGACGCACTTGCCGCGCGATGCCACTCGATCGTCGCCGTGACGGGGCGACTTGTAGTAGAAGCGATGAGAGCCACCAATTAGCAAGTAACGGCCGAAGTAACGCTCATGACGTTATAGAATCTCAGTGTCGGTTTATACAGAACGGGGCAACGCAGCAGTTTAGGCGCGCGCGGTGATCGCAATCCTGCAGTCGTCCGCAGGGTAAATCGTCGGGAGGAACACAATGTCGTCGCAGCCCGGCGTCCGGATGCGCTTGCTGTCCACCTTCATCGCCCAGAGGCCGGCGAAGGCCATAATGTGGTTCATCGCATACTCGCGGCCGAGGCACATGTGCGGGCCGGCGCCAAAGGCAAGGAAGTTCTTGGCATACGTCACGTCCTCGCGACGCTCGGCAGAGAAGCGGTCGGGGTCGAACTTGTGTGCGTCGGTGAAGTTCTGGAAGTGGGACGCCCAGATGCTGGGGAGCACGATCGAGCCCTCGGGCACAGTGTAGTCGCTGCTGATGGCGCACTCCTTGACAGCAATGTGGGGGACCATCGTCGCGGGGGGGCGGAAGCGGAGAATCTCCTTGACCACCTGCGTTGGGAGACGAAAGTGCACCGTGTGAGTGGAGTGGCATTGGGCTGTCGATGGGCACAACACGCACACGCACGCACACAGTTTCGCATAAGAAATACAATAACGCAGGACACAACAAACGCTCACCTGGCGCGTGTACGTCATCTTGTCGCACTCTTCGGGATCAAACGGCGCGTCGTTGGGCCGCATGCGCGCCTGCTCCTCGCGGAGCTTCGCAAGAACGTCCGGGTGCTCCTCCAGCAGCGTGCACGCCCACACAATCGACGACGTCGACGCGTCCTGGCTTGCAAAGAGGAAGTCGAGAACGTGGAGCGCAATGTCGTAGTCCGTCTCGTCAAACTCGGCCGGCTTCGTGTTGTCAGACTCGTCCTGCTCGCCCGCGGCCGGGTCCGCGACCTCCTCGCCCTTCGACTTGTCGTTCTCCACCGCCTCCATCCACACATCGAGAAGGCACTTGGCCTCCTCGCCGCCGGCCATGCGCTCGCGGCTGCGCTGCACGCAGTCGACAAGCATCGTCATGATCTTCTCGCGGGCGCGGATCGCGTGCCAGAGGGTCGTTCCGGGGAAGTTGAGGGGGAAAGCGAGCATGCCGTCGTTCATCACGTTGTACAGCTTGGCGAACACGTCGCGGCGCTCCGGCGTCATGTAGGGGCCCACGAACACGCTCGTCGACGTGACAATGTTCAGGTCGCGTGCGAGAAGGCGGACCTGGATGGGCTGTAATTTGAATTCGAGATAGAGGTGAGTGTCCATTTCGTAGCAAGAGAACGTGACATGTGACGCACATATTCGTCGAGACACACGGCATAAGAGTTTGACGCACCTGGGGCATCTTGAGCCACTGATCAATGTGCTCGCGAATCTCGCGCTCCTGGATGGCGAGGTAGACGCGGAGGGCCTTGCGCGTGAAGAGGGGCAGCAGGCGCTTGCGGAGGGCCTTGTGGGGAGGGCCATTCATGAAGGCGATGTTGTTGTCGCCGAGGATGCGGCGCGCGCCGAGCGTCAGCATGAGACGGAAGCTGTCGGCCGTGTTGGCAAACACCTTACGCGTGGCCTCGAGGTCCGCGCTGAAGACGACGAACCTGCGGGAATGTGCATCGTTGCGTTAGAATAGTGCGAGCAGTGCAATTTGTTAACTGGTTGCTTATGAAAGGGCAAGGGAGTGAAAATCGCGAAGCACATAGCGCATTCACGACGAACGACGGTGCGGGCAAGTGGCTGCATGCAGTGTTGGGGCCGCACTCACTTGCCAATCAGGCAGTTCCACGAGAGGGGGCCGTACTTCTCCTGGATGTCATAGTACTCAAAGGGTCGCTTGATCATGTGAAAGATGGTCCCAAAAAAAGGCGGGGTCACCGAGGGCCCGGGGAGGTTCTTGCGCTTGCGCCACAGGCTGTGCTGCTCGTACGCAGCAAAGACGGCGACGGCCGTGAGGAGGAGGACGACCGCCTCGACGAGAACCATTCTCGCACAAACAGAACTGCGCGAAAAAACAGTCAAGCACCGGTTAGTCCGAGTTCACTTGCAAGGCATAGAGCTCAAGGCAAGATATACATGTGCTCACCACGACTCGAGTCGTGCGATCCGAAGGGCAGGACGGTTTTTGAACAAAGTTTTTCGCTTGCTGTATGCCACCTTTTCTTGCCCTGCTGCCGGATCTAAGTCTGTCGCTCACCACGTGCCCGTGCGTAGCACAGCCGACAACCGCAATGCGAGCTCCGACGCGTCTCACACACATGCGCACACTCGCACGTGCGGGGCAATACTGACAGTCACACGCACACCCACACGGCCACACAGAATATCCACCGGCTGGCGCTCCACTTGCCGGGACACAACAGGCGACTTCTGTCTCGTCTCTTGCGATTGGTCGGCCACTCACACTGAGAACGGTGAACCAATCAGAGTGCAGCAAAATGGGCCAATCCGAGTGCGCCAAAATGACCGTCAACAGAATAACCGAGATCTCGCTACTGGTGTAACAAGAAATGTTACTTTATTAATATATGCGAGAATTCGGTAATTCTTTGAAGCCATTGCCACGGCAACCGCCCGTGAGTATGCTCCAGTTCGGCACTGACATTCGCAGTGTGTGCGCGCTTTTGTGTTTCGTTCTTCGTCCATCCTTTGCTTCGGACGACACATTTACTGTCGCTCGGGCGCTGACCCTCAGCGGTAGCTATTGTCTATTGCGAGTTTCGTATATCGGATCGCCAACTCTCTGTTGTTTGAGCGCGCGGGACGCGGGATCCCCAAACCCGCCGTGCGAAGATGCCGAGCCAGGTCGGCAGTCGCTCGAACCTTGACGACCCCTCGCCCGCAACCGTGGGGCTTCGAACTCCCGGTCGTAGTGCGGCGGGCTCTCAAAACTCGCTGTTGGCTGAGGGCGGGTCGCCCCAGCGCGGCTCTAGCAAGGAAAACTTGCTCTCGACGTCGAACCCACCGCCCGCGACGGTCACGTTTGAGGATGGCGCCGATGACATGGACACGGAGGAGGTGCCGGCGGACGGACCAGTGTCTGTGCCGCAGTCGCCCGGGAGTGAGCGTGAGGATGGGCCCATGTCGGCAGAGTCGCACGAGTCACTGATACTCGAGGCGGAGGACTTGCGGAATCAGATTGAGGCTGTGACAACGAAGTCGTCGCGGCCGGTGAGCGGGAAGAAGGATGGCCCCCAGAAGGCCGTGCCGGAGTCGTACAAGACGAACTCGTACAAGGAGGAGCTCGTGCTCGCGTTTGTGGAGAACTTCAGGCGGCAGTTTGTGCAGTTGTACCCCGACCGCAAGCCGCTGCTGCTCTGCCCGCCGAACGAGCAGGGCGTTGAGGTGCGCGCGCATTCTGTCGCGTTGTGTGTGTGTTATGTGTGTGTGTTATGTGTGTGTGTGCGTGTGTGTAGCGCGTGTGTACCGTGTGGCGTGTGAGTGTGTGTGTCTGTGTGTGTGGTGTGTATTGCGAGTCCATATTTTCTAACATATTCCGTGTCTCGCAGAAATTCGTCTGCACGACGCTTCGCCCAACCCTCCTTCCGTACAAGGAGCTGTACGACTACGACGGATGCGCCAGCTTTGTTGCGGATTACCTCGTGTACGAACCGCTCTCAAACCCGACAGAGCTGGTGCGTGGGCCTCACTTTTTTTTTATTACATCACGCGCAACGCTAGTGGAATCGTTGGCTGGGTGTGTGTGTGTGTGTGAGTGCAAGTAAGTGTGTACGTGTGCCTTCGCTGCGTGTGTGGACTCCGACAGCCTCGCTTAATGTCTCGTTTGTTCTCTCCTCAGCCCGACAAGCTGTGCTCTCCGACCCTCACGCTCGAACGACACGGCGGCAACTGCTTCGACTTTAGCATGGTGTTGTGCTCCCTCCTCCTTGGCGCGGGCTACGACGCGTACTGCGTGTGCGGATACGCAGCGCGAGAGATTACGCTCATGGACCAGTCCCGAGTCATCTGTCCGCTGCTCGTCCAGCCGCCGCCGCCCCCCGTGGAGCAAGTCAAGGAACAGGAGTGCTCTTACCAAGTGAGTGACGGATTGTGTTTAGAAGGGCAACGTAGCTCGTGGGGTTGCGTGCGTGCATTCTCGCCTACGTGAGACTCCTATGCTTAGCTGCATTCGCGCAACAAGGGTGCCGTATGTCGCGCTTCTGTAATCTGTTTGTGTGTCTACTGACGTGCTACTTATCGTGCGCTGCAGGTGAAGCCGCCGCGCGAGTTGAAGAGTCGCTTCATTCTCAAGTACGATGCGAAGCAAAAGGCACTCGCGGAGGCCGCCGAGCGGAAGAGGAAAGAGGACGAGGAAGCGGCGAAGGCGGTCAGTGTGAAATCTATCCTTCCATAACACTTGGCTGGTCGATACTACTGGTGCAATCGATAGTTTTTTGGCCGCCACTTTTTGGGCGCGTGTCCTCTTCTCATTTCCGGTGAACTGCGCGACTCAACAGGAGCGCAACAAGCCGAAGGCGGACGTTCTCCACGGCCTGCGCGTGCATAGCTGGGTGCTCGTGCTTGCGGGGAAGCGCGAGGTTCCCGAGGCGTTCTTTGTCGAGCCGTCGACAGGGAAGATCTACCCGACCAACCACTTCCAGTACCTCGGTATCGAGTGCGTGTGGTCCAATGCCAACTACTGGGTCAACATGCAGGACTGCAGCGAGGGCGTCGGGGTGAGTACGGATGGCTATATGATATTGTGGGGGAGCGTAATTGCATACACACGCCCATGCAAACACTGAAACACACTGAAACACACCGTCCGTCGCACGTTTGAGCTAACAAACCGCCCATTTGCGCCGTCCAGAGCATGGCGTACGAACTTGCGGACACGTCGCGTTGGGAGTACATCTTCCCGGAGAGCACCAAGTTGCAGCCGAACGTGCCAAAGCCGACAGAAGACGACGATGCGCCGACGTCGCCACCGCTTTCGCCCGAGCCCGAAGACGACGAGACGGAGGCCATTCTCGATCTCCCGCCGTCGTGGGTGAACCGCATACAGGTACGATTCCGAAGGATATTGTGCCTCTAGTGCGAAGGCTTCCTTGCGTGTTCTAACCCCAGCCATTGCGTGTGTGTCCACAGATCAACGCGCACGAGTACCAGTCGCGGTGTCCTGGCGGCAAGAAGACGCTCCTTTACAAGGGCGCGAAGCTCGAAAAGTTTGCCGAATATGTGCGCGAGGACGGCCTCGTGTCGCGACTGACGATCTTCAAGGAGGATTCGAACAATGAGGTCGCCGAAATTCGCGAGACGTACGCAAACCGCAAGGACCGGCTGGTGGAGCGGTCGCGCATCGTCCCGCGCGGGCTCGTGACGGAGACGTTCGCCCCCGGCCGCGTGCACTCTCTCCGCCAGCACATTTACTTTGAGCCGGGCAAGGGCGACGGCAGCATGACGATGCACTTTTACTCGAACGCACGTCTGGACGGCCTCGTCACCCGCCACGACACGGGTCGCAAGCTCACGGAGACGTTTGTCGACACGGACGACAACCTGACGTACCGGAGCGCGACGTTTGACTCGCCGACGCTCATCGGTGCGCCGCCGCCACAGGCCACGCCGGGGAAGCAGGCGCGGTCGATGGCGGCACCGTCTGAGGACCGTCCCATTCGCAAGATGACGGAGAAATTTGCCCTGCGCGCGGACGCACCCGCCGGCGAACAGGTCAACAAGCGCACGTTCTTTGTGAGCGAGGACAGCATCCGCCTCACGTTCCACCTCGAGCCCGACCGCATCATTGCGTCGACGCGCGATTTTGTCAAGCCGCAAGGGGAGAAGGCGACGGGGCTGGAAGACATCACGCAGTTCCACGGACTCAAGCCAACGAAGCCGCCAAAGCGCATTCAGCTGTGGGAGGAGCTTCAAGACCTCCTGCACGCCGAGACCACGTGCACGTCGCTTGTGCGGGAGAGCGAGAAGCAGGTTAGTTTGCTCCGCTCGCATGTTTTGGTGGCGTCCACGCGCATATTATTGTGTGTGGCGCGGTATATCAATGTGCGTCCACTGACGATATCATTTTTTGAACTGCGTAGGTCCGCGACATTCTCGCGCTTCGCAAGAAGGAGGAGGCGTCTGTGCAGCTGACCGTTTCGTTCTACGACACGGCGCGCAACAAGTCGATCCGCTCGCACCGCGCGGAGATCGAGACGAAGAAGACCGAGGAGGACTCTACGGCCGCCGAGTTGGATTACCTGGCGCCGTTCCTCGCACGTCTCGACCGCCCGAACAAGCTGACGGCGGAGGACGCACAGCGCGTGCGCGAGGAGTGCCTGAAGGACCTCAAGCAGCGGCTCATCGACAAGGCGAATCTCATCCAGTCGCGCTTCGAGGAGGAGACGGCCGAGCTGCAGAAGCGCCAGGCGTGGTATGCGCAGAACCAGAGCACGATCGACAAGGAGGAAGAGGAGGAGTACGTCGCGTTTTGCAACGACGCCATGTTCAAGATCCACATTCTCGAGCAGCGGCTTGCGGCGCACAAGGAAAGCGCGCCGCAGAAGTACATCAAGCTCGACGCGCGCCTCCGGAGCGACCAACGCCTCGCTCACCTCCTGTAGAGGGGAGCATGCATCGGAGAGTCTCGTTGTATTTTGTGTCTAGCTTTTGCGTGGCCTGCGTTCGTGCTCGCGCAGCCAATACAGTAACGCGAAAAGATCGGAAGTAACGTGCAATGTATCCATATTTGGCAATCATTTCCTGCTAAATACAAATATAGCAGTATGAGAAAAAGGGCGCCAAAAAAAATTTGAATTGGGGACACGCACACGCACGCACGCGCACGTCCTCCACAAACTCGTAGTCGAAGAAGCGAGCATCTGGTCAACCATCTCCTACATTAGTCTTGTACTTTCTCATTCATATTCTAGTTCCCTGTGGGGATTCGAGGGCTGCGAAGATGAAGGTGCAAGTCGCGAACAAACAGGTGGTGGACACCCTCCAACACCGCCTGATGCGCGGCGTCGAGGACTACATTCCCAAGAGTTGGACGAAGCGCCAGCGAGACACATTTCGCGCGCGCATGGGCGATGTGGGTGGCTCCACAGGCTTCGTTGTCACATCACGCGCCTACTTCTCTATTCCTCTCAGTCGAGAGCTTTTGTTATTTTGGTGGCGTCCTTGGCAACGTCGCGTCTTCATTGTGTGTACGCTTCACACGAGAGTGTGTGCGCATGCGCGTGCTTATGCTGTGTTGTTGTCGCAGGTGTGCAAGAGCATGTTTGATGCGATCCACCAGAACATTCAGATCGGCGGCGTTGATTGGGAGAATGCAGACAAAACTACCGAAGGTTTGTGTGTGTGCAAATCGCACGCGTGTGTGTGTGTGTGTGTGTGTGTGTGTGTGTGTGTGTGTGTACGTGCGTGCATATGCCCATGTGTGCAAGTGTGCGCGTGCGTTTGCTTCTACGCAATGCCTTCTTCTTGACCGATGTTCACAACGTCCTTCTGCGTGTGCAGCCATCGAGCCCGTCAACGACGCCGCGCAGCTTCAGCTGACAAACCTTCTCGTCGAGGTGAACGCGCTGATTGTCGACGTTGCCGCCAAGCGAAAGTCGGTCCCCTCCGAAGTGGAGGCGATGGTGTGCAAGATGATCGAGGCCGGGAGGGAGGCGGACGCCGCGTGCGCCCCGTCGGCCCTCGCGCCCCCCGTCGCCGAGCACACGAGCATTGCGGGGGCGTCGATCGAAGGCAAGTGCATCGCACGATCGGAAGCGCCGCATATGTTTCAACATGCGCCAAGAGTGCTTTGGGTTCTCTCGTTGCTCTGTTTGCGAAACGTCACGTGTTGATGTGCTTCGATGTGCTGTCGCTGTGGATTTTGTGAGTCGTGGAGTCGATGGACACGCGTCTGTGACTTAGGCTGACCCGACATGTCTGTGGAATTTCGTGGTATTGTCGTACTCACTCTCGTTCGGCATTCCTCACGTGAGCAGAGCTGGAGAAGGTTCTCGCCATGTGGCAAGACTCGATGTCTTCCCTCGCGACCATCCGAAAGGTGCGCGCGCCCCCATCGCTTGACCACGCACTGTGTTGCTGAACGTCGTCTGTCGAATGTGTTAGTCCGTTTCACACACATGTTCATTCACATCTCCCCTGCATAACTTGCCCCTATAAGAATCGCGCTCACACATGTATGCTGACGCACGCGCACGCACGTACACCAGACCATGCCCGATGTCGTGCACCGCGCGCGCCGCATTGCGAAGGTCGCCGAGCTCGGCCCAAAGTTCGACGCCAGCGCCACGGAGAACGTCATCCGGGAGCCCGCCCCGAAATCCTCGCCGCGACCCACCGCAATGGGCGCACAGGCCGAACCGGCGAACGAAAACGCGCTGCCGAGCACGCACACGCCCCTGCGTCGCTCGGCGCGGCGATCGATGATCAAGAACCTCCGCGCGTTGCCTCCGTACTTGCGATGAGCGCTCTCGTTTCGTTGGCGGCGGTTGTTGAGAGAGGTGCGGCCAAGGGCGACCTTTGCGCGTTCCTCGGATGGCGTTCGCTTTTCCCTGTGGGCCGCGCCTCTTGAAACCGCTGTCGTGCTTGCTGCGGCGCGTGGCGTCTGCGATTGCGTGTGATTTCGCCTTTTTTTCCTGTC
This sequence comes from Pigoraptor vietnamica, assembly GCA_943704525.1. Lineage (NCBI taxonomy): Eukaryota > Filasterea > Ministeriida > Capsasporidae > Pigoraptor > Pigoraptor vietnamica. The sequence goes on along the minus strand of CALSCQ010003033.1, from coordinate 7,332 downwards.
TTCATTTTTTCGTTTGCCTGTGGCGTGTGGTGGGACTTTTGCGTGCCTGAGTGCAAGTGCTAGCTGGTCCGCTGAGCACGCCGTGTCCACGCGCGCCCCAATGTACATTCAGACACATGCTTTGCAACGATATATCAATCCAATGCACCGCAGCGCACACTCGCATTCACTCTCGAAACATTTTTCTGTTATTGCAATTCTATGGACCACACGGCGCCCGGCGCGGCCATGATGAACGCGACACCGCGCAGTGCGGCGCACCCGACCAGCCCCTCGTCCTCGTCGTCGAGAGTGACAACAAACTGCTTCGCATTCGACGCACGCCGTTCCTTCGCTTGCATGTACAGAAACACGTGGCGGTTCGATTCGCACAGCGCCGCATATGCACAGTCAGGCGCGCACGCAAGAAACTTCTTTTCGCGCTTCGACGCCTGCACGTATCCGAGGGCGCTGAACGTTGCCACGTGCGCGCACTCGACAGCCGCACCCTCGTCAGACGAAGGTACGGACGGTGCCGTTCGTCCGCGGACGGCATACACGAGAGCGTCGACATTGTACTGCGCGCAGAATCCACTCATCGGTTCCCCTTGGAGCGCGCACAGGAAGAGAAACCCGTGGCTGCCAAAATTCACCGTCTGCTTGAGCACGACGGGCGCGTCGTCGCCGTTGCCGTCCGAAGAGAAAACGGGCGGAAGCGAAAAGACGGACATAGCCACGTCCTCAGAGCTCTCCGCATCGCACTCTTCTATCTCTCGCCCGAGGCGCGCGGCCGCCGCACCCGGCCTGTCGGTGGGCGCGGATTCCAACTCGCTCGTGTACTTTTCGAGCGCCTCGCGCGCAACGGCCACCGATTCGATGCTGAGTGTCTCCTCCACGCCATCGCCTTGCACGAAGCACGGCCAGCGCGAGAGCTCGCCCGAATCGGAGCGGTCCGCCTTCGCAAGTGTCACCTCCAACACGCCGTCAGAGAGCGTCCACACCGTCTCCGCCGGCAACACGCGCCCACCGAGCGAGCCGTTCGCGACTGCCTTTCCCTTCACGCTCACCGTCAGCGCGTCGGGCCGCGTCACAATCGAGACGTCCGCTTTGCGTGTCGACGCATCCACAACCACGCGGAGCACGACCTCATCGTCCGTCTGCGACCACTCGTACGGCGGCGCCTCCCGCCTTCTCTCCTCAGACACATCGACCTGTCCGCCGTTGTCCACTTCCATCGGCGTAACCTCCGAGGACCCTTCGACGCCTGCCGCGCCCTGCACGCGAAACGCCCCTGTCCCAATGAGAACAAGTGACCCTCCCTCGGGATCGATCGACGCGTAGCGGGGCGTGTCCTTCCCACGCAGCACGCCGCGCAGTAACAGGCGACCGGGCGCGCCGTCCGCTCCGATTGCAATGTCGAATACCCTCAGCTCCGTGCGGCCGCCGCGCGCCTCTCTTTCCGTGGAACCCGCAGCGCCAGACGACCCCGAATCGAAGACGGCCTGCGCCGTGCACCGCACAAGCCACCCGCCAGCGTGCACGCTGCATGCGATGAGCATGAACGGTTTGCCTTCGAACGCCTCGGCTGACGAGAACACCGGCGCCCATGTGCCAGGCTGGCTGCGGTCCACCACGTGAAGCGCACCCGCGCCATCCGCAATGACGGCGACGTCGGCAGAGGGGAAATGGAGTGTAGGGGGGAGCGCGTCGCGCACGGCGGTGCGACGGTCGAGGCCCGGAATGGAGAATACGGAGTTAAAGTGGATGCCTGTCGAATGCTGCACAGGCAGCCACGTGGTATTATCAGCGGGAGGATAACGCGCGACCGGGACGCAACAATGAAACCAATGGACAGCCACGCCGCAGCTCTCACACACACGTATACACACTCACGCACACAGACGGCCACCCGCCCACACGCACGCGCACACACACGTACTAGCACAAAGGGCACAGGGACGTGGGTGCGAAGACGCGCAAGTGCCGGAGGGTAAGGTGTACACACCTCGGCCACGCAACGAATCACATTCCACTCTGCGTCCACGTAATATGCCGAGGGGACTGCCGCATGTGGGTCCGCGAAGAGGTGGTTGTGCAACTGGAATAGCCGAACGTAGTTGAAGGAAAAGTGGCCCGCGTCGCACGCGAGAACGTCTACGAAAGCGTCAAGATGTAAGTAAAGGGTGTAATTATGGCTTTGTTTTGTGTGCGTGCGTGTGTGTGTGTGTGTGTGTGCGTGCGTGCGTGTGTGTGTGAGTGTGCGTGTGTGCGTGTGTGTGTGTGTGCGTGTGTGTGTGTGTGCGTGTGCGTGTGCGTGTGCGTGTGCGTGTGCGTGTGCGTGTGCTGTATGTGCTCAACACGCACCTGGGCGAGGTCCTTTCGATTGCACCACACGCGGCACATTCTCAAACGACAACTTATAGCCGTCAAAGTTTGCGTTGAGCAGCGAACGGTCGACCAGAAGAGTGGACGATGCGCGCGATGTCCCCATATTGTCTCCTCGCCCCCCTCGCGAGGCACGCAATGGCAATGAACGAGAGATGTCGTGTCTCAACTTAACTCATAGACGCCTGTTTAGCGACTGCACTATCCATGTGCGCGAGAGAGGGCTCGATGTGAACGCCGTCCGTCCCACGAGCGCACGGTGCGATGACGTCAGTCAAACTATCGGCTCTCCGTCCCTTTCGCTTCGCTCTCTGTGTCAGAGTGCGCACACGTTTTGCGGCAGAGAGAGGTGCAACTTCGTGCCGTGCGTTTTCTGGAGGTTGTTTGTCATATAATCGGCAGGTGCAAGTGGCACGTGTTGCTGTCGTCCGTGCTCCACTTGCTTGCCGAATAGTGACATCACGACCCAGCCTTCATATTCGCTCACAACACACGAGTGAGACGACACTTCTCCACTGTCGCACGCTCTCTCTCTCTCTTTGCGTAGCAGTTTTCCTACCTCTCCTCTTCCCCTGTGTCCTCTTCTCTCTTCGTTCCGTAGTCGTGTCGACATGACGTAGGGCTGCGACTCTTCAGTGCTCGCGTGCGACGTTCATCCGTCCGTCGTTGTTGAGAGCGTCGCTGAGAAGAATGGCAGACGGCATGGCGTCGAGGGGCGTCTCGCCAGCGTCCACCTTTGCGACGCCGACGGGGTCTGCTGCACCGTCGCCAGTGGGAGTCATCACGTCTCTGTCGATGGCCGATGCAGAGTCCATCGGATTGGCGCAAGTCGTCGTGTTGTATTCGCGACTGGCCCAAGAATACGGCAAGATGAAGGCGCAGACGGGTGTTCTCAAGAAGGCCTTGTCGGAGGTGCGTGCTGCTGCATGGTTGGCATGCATGTATATGTAGTCTATATGTGTGAGAGTGTGTGTGTGTGTGTGCGTGCATGTGTGTGCGTGTGTGTGCGTGCGGGTGTGGGTGTGAGTGCGTGTATTCTACTCCGGTGTGCGTGCGAGTTTGTGTTCACTCGTGAGCAATGCCACGCAGGAGCAAGGGCTGTCGTTTGGCCTTCGCGCAACTGTGCAGGAGAAAGAGGTCAAAATACGAAAGATGACTGAGGACATCGACAAGCTCGAGTTTCACAACCAGCAACTCAGCAAGCGCGTCGAGGTGCGTGGACGGAATGCACGCTTATTTGGCGTTTCTCGTTATAAGAAGAACATTCTCACGACTGTGGGAGTGCAGCGCGGCACACGCTCCCTTTGTGTCTCGGAGCCGGTCGATGTCCAGCTATTCGAGCAGAATAACTGTCATGTGTTGCCATCTCATGCAATATTCCTCTCACTCTCACTCTCACGTGTGGTCGACTTATGCACAACATCCCTTTCACTCTCACTCTCACGTGTGGTCGACTTATGCACAACATCCCTTTCACTCTCACTCTCACGTGTGGTCGACTTATGCACAACATCCCTTTCACTCTCACTCTCACGTGTGGTCGACTTATACACAATCTCCCTGTCGCTCCCACGCTCACGTGTCCCCGTCGTTCTTGACCGCTCTCAACAGGTGCTACAGGCAGATCTCGACGCGAAAGAGAGCCGCTCGGGGTCCCTTCTCGGCGGCGGCAAGAAGCAGGCCAAGGCACTGCAGGAGTCGCTCGACGTGGCCGGCCAAGAGCTGCGTGCGAAGATTGAGGAGAACGAAGGGCTGCACATCCGCATGTACGAGCAAGGGAAGCGCGACAGAGAGCGCATAGAGGCACTCGAGGCGAAAGTGATCGCGGGCGCCGAGGAAGTGCGGTGCGTGGGATGTCGTCGCGAAGTCGCCTACGCGGTGTACGCACACGAACATTCATTGTCAACTTTGTGCTGGTGTGCGGTTGGCGAGAGAATGTCCATCGTGTGGGCGCTATGTGTCGTCTTTTGCCTGGCTACGAAGTCGCCATACCACCCGTTGTCCCAAAACTTTTACTGACTCGCATTACCCCCCCTCCATTCGCACACAACAGCTACCTTCGCGAGGCGCACGAGCGTGAGCTGGAGGAGCGCCGTCTCGTGGCGGAGGGACTCGCCGCGGAGAAGCAGGCGCTGCAAGCGGAAATTGCAATGCTCCGAAAGGAATGCGCGGCCGTGCGCGAGGAGGACATTCGCGCTCGACGAGTCGCAGCGGACGCAGCGGCAGAGACAAAGTGGGTGCACTCTGCAATGAGTGTTCTGGCACATGTGTGCGCGTCTTTGTGACGTGGGCGATTTCAACTGTGGCTTTAGCGAATGTGGGCATTGGCCTGGCTTCCCCGATGTTGTTTTACGTTGCGTGCGTCTTAACCGCTGCAGCGCGGCTCTTGCCCATCTCTCCGCACGCGTGTCGGAGCGGCTGGCTTTCGACGACCACGCACATCCGTCCCTCGCCGTTCTCAACGTCACGAAATACGATCCCGACCGCATGGCGCGCAAGCGAGAGCTCGCCAGCGACGGCGTCCTGGCACTACGGGCGGCCGTGAGCGCCTTCTCCGACTTTCAGACGTACCTGGGTCAGCGACTCGCAATGCAGACGCAAACCTCTCGTGCGGGGTCCGTGCACGCACGCATGGCCGCCGTCGTCGGCACGCACGGCTCCGTCGTCTCGCAGATGGAAGCGGCGCTGGTGTTGGTGCTCGGGTCGAAGGGAAGCGACGCAGGAGACGAGCGCGTATCCACATCGATGCTCGGTGCCGGTGTGGCGTCTCTCGCGTCTCTTCGTGCGCTATCGGACGCGCTCACGGCGCTTGTGTGTTACGGCAACCGCACGCTGTCGTACGCCAGCATTGCCGTCGGATCTCGCTCTAAGGCCCACGCGCGCTTGTACGGTGCAATCGAGGGTTGCGCCGAATATGTCGCGGCCCTCTGCGCAGCGCCAGACGACGCGCGGCTGCGGTCTGCCATTGCGTCGCGCGTGGCGGAGAGGCTTCTCGCGGCGACAAGTGCGGCCGAGTCGCTATCCGCCGAGTTTCGCGGCGAATTTCGAACGCCGGGTCCCGCGTCGTCGTCGGCACCGGAGGGAACGGCGGTGAGTCCGCTGCAGCGACAGATGGAGACGAACAACGACTGCATTGCCGTGGCGCTCGCGTCGCTGTCGTCCGCACTCGCGCGGTGCTCGTCGATTGCCAAGTCCGTCGTTGCCTTCCTCGTCGTCGGTGGCTCGGGGATGGCGCCTGTGGAGGAGGACCCAAAGAGGTGTGCGGCCGTTTGTAACTGTTTTGCGCATTCTTGCAAGGAGTTTGAATGTGCCACGGCTGTTCCAATTGCCCATCTTCACATTTTCAAATTTTGGCCCACTGCGTTCAATAGATACAGTGGGCACTTACACTCATGTTTCTAATGAATGAATGCTGCGCAATCGACAGGTCCTCCCTCATTCGCGCCTTGGACGACCGCGCGCGCCTCTTCACCGCGTCCCTACGACGCGCACCCTGCAAGACGGTCCCTTACGCCGAGGCCATCGCGAACAAGGCGCTGATTCAGTCACTCGCCGTCGGGAAGGAATCGTTGCTGCAGCAAGCGACAGAGGCACGTGACCGCCTCGCCGTGTTGGAAGCGGAGAGGGAGCGTCTGTCGCTCGACCGCGAGCTCGCACTGCAGCGGCTTGAGACTGAAGAGCGCCGTGCAGCGGTACTCGCCGAAGAAGTGGAATCGCTGCGTCGGTGGGCGCGTGAGGCGGACGCCGGCATTTCCGCACCCGCAGACCGCGTGGCCGAGGAGATGGAGGGATCAAGCGTTCGTGTGCGCGTGGAAACGACGCCCTCTCCGAACATATTTGCCGCCCGACCGACCGATTCAGGCCGCGCGACACCGCCACCCGCGAAGTTTGGCAGCGTTCCGTCGTCGCCAGCTGCGGGGCGGCCGTCGCGCGCAGGCGTGGCGCAGTCGATCGACACGCTGCGCGTGGAACCGCGCCAGCCGTCGCCGACGCCGCCTGTGGAGAGCATCGAGAGCGGATCGCAGTCGCACATTGGGCCGACGGATGAGGATTACGGCGGCGACGGAGTGACGCGGACGCGGAATCTGCGCGTGCGTGTAGTCGCGACCGACGTGGCGACTGGTTCCGTGATAGAGGTTGGCATTGCGTGCTCGTGTGCGTGTGTGTGCGTGTGTGTGTGTGTGCGCGTGTGTGTGTGTGCGTGTGTGTGTGTGTGCGTGTGTGTGTGTGTGTGTGTGCCTGCGTGTGTGCAACATGTATTAGTGTGTGTGTAGAGTCTGACAGTTCACTATGCGTCCCAGGCGAATGCCGTCCCCATGACGTTAGAGGCCGAGTCACGTGAGGCACTCATCAAGCGTCACTACTCGACCCGTCTTGCGCAATTGTCGTCACAGGCAAGTTTTATTGCCGCTCTCGACGTTCCATTGTGTCCTTCTGTCCACGCTCTCGGCTTGTCGTTTAGAGTGGCGTCGTCGTTGGTCCGATTTACTTCCGCCTCTCTTACCTCAATTGTCACTTGTTGTGGGGTATGTGCGAAGAAAGAAGAGGGAGGGGGGGAGGGGAGGGGAGGGGGGGGGACCTAGAGCTAATATTGTGTGTCGTGCCCCTTCTCTCTGCACTGCGGGTGAATTGATGCCGTATCTTGTGAGGCCACAATGACTGATGGGACACTCACCATCTCTTTTGCGCAGCTGCAACTAGCGGAGGCGAAGGCGACGACCTATGTCGCGGAGTGTCGCACTCTTTCGCAGCGCATTCAAACGATCGAAGCCGAGAAGGCGCGCATCGAAAAGGACAGCGAGAGCCTCTCGCGCGAAGTGTCGCGGCTGCAGGTGCGCAATAACTCGTCCTCACGGACAGATGGGCGCTGTTTTGCATCTCTTAAACTTTGTCCCCAGTCATCGACGAAGCAAGTTGTGCGTGGAGTGCTAAAATTCGCGTATTCCCTCCCTCCCCGCCCCCCCCCCC
>CALSCQ010003030.1:0-26311 GCA_943704525.1 Pigoraptor vietnamica | reverse complement strand
CACACACACACACACACACACACACACACACACACACACACACACACACACACACAACACACACACACACACACACACACACACACACACACACACACACACACACACACACACACACACACACACACACACACACACGAGCGAGAGAACAATAGCGCACTCTAACACGCACTCATACAAATCATAAATGACAGGATCACTCCAAAAACTGTTAACAACATGCAGACAAGCACGACATCGCCGCCTCACCTGCCCTAATACAAGCTCAGAATTACTCTGCCGCCCACTGCGGCCGCACACGTGGCGACCCCCGTATGCTCCAAAGTGCAACGCGGGCGTCGCACCCGCCGCACGACGCAAATCGCTATTGAGAGAAGTTGGGACGATGGGCGCAAGCGAACTGACAATGCCACACGCCCCTCATCGAAACTCCAGGGGGACGAAGGGGACGGGAGACGCACGCGTGCCGAGACGCCCTGCACCGACTTCGAACGAGGAGGCTGATGTGGCTGAAGCCGACGCAATTGGCGCCTATTTCAAACAATGCAGAATCGGCGCTAAAAGAGCGATCCTGCCGTCACAAGTCCGCGTGTGCGCGCAGCCCGCAAGGACACTCCGTATCCGCACTTGAGAAGGAGGCGATTGCGACTGTCTGCTGATGTTGTGTGTGCGTGCGCGCGTGTGTTGTGCCCTTTCCCCTTTGCGTTTTGAGCGACGTATTTGTGCCCTCTTGCGGGTTGTGGCTGTTTGCAAGGACTCCATCCGCGCCACTAATTCGGAAATCCGAAGCGTTTTTGCCACTTTTTGATAGGAATCTCAGTCTAAATTCGCCGATCGATAGAGTCCTCGCGAAACACCCACCCCTCGCGGGGAATAGGTTATCACGTGATACGTAACATGTCGGAAAAATAATCGTACCGGAAAAGTGCGAAGGGACGAATTTGAAATCAGCCAATGGGAAGGCTTAGCGAAATCCCGGTAAGAATTCGGGTCAATAAAGCGAGCTCTCGGTAGGAGTTTGAAACACGGGCGCCGAGAACAGGGGTACTCCTGCGCCGAGAACAGTTCGGCCGAGGGGTAAGCTTTGGTTTCGCCGAGTTGACTGGTCACACACGCACACACACGCACGCACGCACGAACACACTCACATTGCGCTCGCCGTGCACAGAAGACCCCGTGTGGCAAGTTCCCATAGGGCGACACGTGACCGAACATTTGATTTGCATTGCGGCCTTGGTTCCAGTCGTTGCTAGGCCAGGTACCAGCCAAACAGCCAAACCAGCGACGCCGCTGATGCGGTGACAGGCGCAAGATGCCGCTGGTCGCCGCCAAGTCCAAGTCGGTGCCCTCGCTGCGGTCCGTGGGCAGCCGACCGTGCGTGGCGTCGCTGACGGGGACAAACTCGCCGAGAGAGGGCGCCCCGTGAGTGTCAGTCGCATGGCCTTTAATCACTGTGTGTGTGGTGTGTGCGTGTGTGTGTGCACCTGTCCACTGCGACGTGCGTTCGTGCGCGCTGTTGTCTCTCCCATTGGCATGTTGTGTGAGGGCGGTTCGCATTGAGCCGGTTCCATCGCATGCCCTCGTGGCTCAGTAACACAAGAGAGAGTGGCTGATTGCGATCGCGCTGCGCACTATGTGTTGCGCATGGCTTCCATCCATTCGTATTTGCCTCTCCCTCTCTCTCTCATATCCGCACGGGGTGTGAGTAGCTGAACACAAGGTGTGTCAGGGTGATAATTGCTGACCTCTTTCGTGTTTGCTCAGCGGCCCTTCGAATGGCACGGCCGACAGGAGCGGCGCCGCTCTCCTCCAGCCGCTGCTCGACCGGCTTGCCGACGACATTTCCACGCGCGACCCAGACATTGAGGCCATGCGGCGAACGATGTCGAGGATACAGACGCTCATTCACACACACGGTGGGTGGCGTGTTGTCGCACTGGGCGGGGTAGTCCACGTGCCATTGCTGCGAATGATGCATACGCGACTGCAAGTGGGACAGAGGGGAACACAGACGAAGGCGTGTGGATTGGCCCTTGAGTGCGTCGACGTGTACGCGCAGTACCAGTGGCTGCCGTGGTTGTTAGTGCTGAGGCGGTGTTGTGTGCGCAGAGAAATGCCGCAAGGAGATCAAGAGCAAGAAGAGTAACGGACTGTCTCTCCTCCTGCAAGTCCTCGAGGTGTGTGCCGCGCGCCTGCGTGTATTTTGTGTGTGTGTGTGTGTGTGTGTGTGTGTGTGTGTGTGTGTGTGTGTGTGTGTGTGTACGTACGTTCGTGTGCGGTAGTCCAACTCAAGTGCCCTGGCGCAGGCGACGACGGATCCCACTGTCTCGGAGAACGCGATGCAGATACTCAGCGGCATTGTCTCTGTCGGAAGTGGGTTCACGTGACCCCTTTTCAATCACATCAGCGATTGTGCGCGTCGTTCTCCCACATAACCTGCACTCGGCGCATTGGTGCTCATGGCACACGCACACTCTCGCACACGCCGAGACTCGACCGTGCCGCATATCTTATTGCTGCGTTCGGCTGTGTCTTATGCTGCGTCATCTCACGTCCCAAAGGCAAGAGTGCGGTCGCACTCGTAAACCGCGGCGCGGTTCCCGCGCTGTTGCGCGTGCTGGCGGCGACGCAGAAGACGGGCATTCGGAGCGATCAGTTCATCGCTGTGCTATTGGCCACACTCTACGAACTGGGCGATCACGGTGTGTGGCCGCGCTTGTGTCGAATGCCCAATCCGTTCCCTAATTGTGACACATTCTCTCATATAACACACACACACACACACACACACAAAAGACATACCCGACACAAAGCGCGTGCGCACACACGCATGCGCACTGAGAGTTCACAAGTTTGCCTTCCTCTCGCCCACAGACAAGAAGATTGGCGTCGGCGCGCGGCTCAGTGGCGGCCTGGCTGCCCTTGTGGCCATCATCAAAACGAACGGCGGCACGTCGAAAATTCTCATTCCCTCTCTGCGTCTGCTTGCGCTCGTCTGCGCCAACAGCCGTGGGTAATCTTGCGCATTTCTCTCGTGGATAGAGGGGCTCATGTCGCCCGTGGATAGCCGCTGCATGCGTACCTGTGTTCGAATCTGTGCAAACCCTTGTTTTGTGTGAACTTGAGACATTCGTTGAGTGGGTTGTGAGGTGTGCGTGCAAGAGGTCCTTAAGGGGTAGTTTGCTCACATATTGCCTCCGTTCGCAGCGACGAACATCAACGTCGTCGGCAAGAACGGGGGCGTCGCGGCCGTGGTGAGCGCGTTTGCAGCCAGCAGGGACCCCTCACGTGACAACGGCCTCTCGAAGCTCGCCCTTTCGCTCGTGGTTGCGCTTGCGGCAAGCAGTGAGTGTTCACGCGACCTTCATGCTCCCAATTGCACATGCTCTGAAGTGCCTCAGCAAGGGGTCAAAAAACTCGCGCGCTTTGAGCTCTGCCACCACATTCGGTTTGTGTCTGCTATGCCGTGCACTCAGGCAGCACCAGTGCCCGTTCGCAGTCACGTGCTGATGCCCTTCGCGCGCAGAGTCCATTGCGGTCCAGCTCGTGGAGAAGGACGCGATCCGCCTCCTCCTCGACGCCTTCCGAGAGCTCGGCAGCAGGCCCGACAAGAAGCGCAAGATCAACGAGACGCGCAAGCTGATTCTCCTTGGCCTCAAGCGACTCATCGTGTCACGTGGGTGGCTGCTCTGGTCCCTACTTATTTTTTTTTTTCCTTTTTTTTCCCCGTTATTTATGCCTTTGTATTGTGCGCTGTGCCCTCTTCATGTGCCAAAGGATGGCATGGCCGTTGTTTGCCTGTCTGAGCGCGTGTCTTGCCTCCGCGCAGCCAAGGGGAAGAAGGCTTTCGTTGAGAGCGGCGCAGTGGAAGAACTCTATGCGTTTGCGAAGCAAGTCGCCGAACGTAAGCCAACTTAGATTGCGGCGCATTCGACGTACGCGCGCACACGCACACACACACGCACGCGCACACACACACACACACACACACACACACACACACACACACACACACACACACACACACACACACACACACACACACACACACACTGCTCGCGCTCACATCCATGCCCGTCCCACCAGTGCCAGAGTCCGAGTCGCTGCTCACCGCCGTCGGCGCGCTGTTGCGGAAGTGCCATCCGCGCGAAACGGCGCCCATTCCGCCCGACCACAAGACGCACCCGCTGCCCACCGACGACGGCGCCGTTGGGGACGACATCCTCGGGTGTGTGGGCATGCATGCACCTTCTGTCTCTGCATTGATGGAGCATGCCCTTTCGGAGAAGGGTTTAATGCGATCGCGTTAATAGTGCCAACCCACAATCGCAGCCTGGACTACTGGGCGCGGTTCTTTCCCGAGCTCGCCGACGAGCCCCGCCCCGCGGCAACGGGCGTCCACGGCCGCAGGGCACCCATTCCCGCGGCGGGTCGCGTCTTTGCCGCCGCCCCCGCCAACGTCGACTCGTTTCTTCGCCCGCCCTTTCCGGAGCCGTTTTACTCGCGGCCGGCCAAGTTGCAGCGGTGCGTGACGACCCTCCCCCTACTTGCCAATAGGACACGTTCGTCGCTGTAACGTTGACGTAGTGATGTTACACAATCGCTGATTGTGTTGGAGCGCACGGGATCCCTTCGTCGGCTGTGGTGTTGCCATGGCTGAGTGCTCCGCACGCAGCGTTCTTGTCTTCAACGACATTGGGCGCGCCATGAACCCGGACGCCGCGTCGACTGTTGTTTACGACGATACGACGGGCGCGGTGGCCGCCGATGCGAAGAGGTGGGTGGGACCAGCGTATATAGCTGTGTTGGTGAAAAATCTGCGCCGTCGCGTGTGCACGATTGACGCCTGCTCTTCACTCGCAGCGAGCCCTCTCTTGTGTTCGAGTCGCGGTTTGAGTCGGGCAATCTCCGCCGCGCCATCAAGGCACGTGACGCTCTTGTTGCGCAATGCATCAGTTTGCACATCACAGCCCTTTGCTGTACGTTCACCCTCCCGCACTCTAACCCTCACTCTCAACCGCAGGTGGCCGACGCGGAGTACGATCTCGTGCTGAACACGGACATCAACTCCCCGCGCCACGTGCAGTGGTTCTGCTTTAGCGTCAAGGGCATGCGCGCGCGCGTGCCGTACAAGTTCAACATTATCAACTGCGAGAAGCAGAACTCGCAGTTCAATTACGGTGCGCGCCACTACTCTCTTTCTGCACCAGCTGCTTCTGTCTGTCGCACACGCCGTTGTGCTCCCGTTGTCTCGTACCCGCAGCATACATACCACCAAGCACTACCGTGGCGTCACTCTGACGCCTGTGGTCGCAGGCATGCAACCGCTGATGCACTCTGCGGAGGAATTGCGCCTCAAGGGCGGCGGTTGGCGACGCGTCGGTTACGACATTTGTTACTACAAGAACCACTACACGCGCAGTGCCGTGCCGCAGGGCCCCGTCGCGAACGGAAAGGGGGCCGCGCACGGTGAGTGTGCGCGTTACGCGTGTGTGTTGCCCCCTCATCCATGTGAGCGTTCGGGTTTGTTGTTCGTGTCTCTGTGTGTGTGGCACTTGTCCTGTGTTATCCTTCTCACGGTGCTGTTCACGCAGCTGACGGCGACGATTCGGACGGTGGCAAGGCCATCGAGGCCGCGTATTACACGCTGACTTTCACGATTGAGTTTCCCCATGACGACGACGTGTGTCACGTGGCCTACCACTTTCCCTACACGTACTCAATGCTGCAGGTGGGGCTGCTGTTGCATGAGTGTGTGTGCGTGCGAGTGTGTCGTCGTGTGTGCATATATGTGTAAGGGAGTGGTTGTATGCATGTATGCATGTGCGCGCGCGCGCATGCTTGTGCGGGCGTACGCGTGGGCGATATTTTTGTACGGTACAATAGCCTATTCTTCTGTGCGCTTTTGTGGCAGTTTTTTTTTTTTTTTTTTTTTTTGTCAGCTCTGATAAGGTCCCTCTTATTTTTCAGCGCGACTTGGACGTGGCGCGGGAATCGCCGATGGGCCGCCTGCGCATGTACCGGCAGACGCTCTGCAACACGCTCGGCGGCAACAAGTGCGAGGTCGTCACAATCACATCGTACGACAAGGGTAAGCGAGGGACCTCTACATGCACGCACACAAGTGGCACAACGTGCGTGTCTGCGCGTGTGCGCAATTTGTCCTCCGTGCGTTGCATCGCCCACTCCCCCTCTCCGTTGGTGCGTCACTTCGCGCGCCCCGGCCGTCTCACGTGTGCGTGGCTGTGCAGGCTCTATTTATCCGCTCAACCAGCGGCCGTACATTTTCCTCTCCGCGCGCGTGCATCCGGGGGAGTCGAACTCGAGCTGGATCATGAAGGGTGTGTGGCGCGCAGCCTGTCACGTCATACGCATGTATCGAACGCGCTCTTGGATGTGGTGCGGTGTAGATGCGCGGCGTCCGCCAGCGAGCGCTGTTGCAATGATGTCGCGTGTCGCGCGTGCGTTACTTAGTTTTGCCGCGATGAGTTTGTCGTTAGTGCGCGTGTGGCCGGCGCCACTGCTCCGCGCGTATCGTCCCCCAACCTAACCCCACGCCGCCGCTGCGATACAATGCAGGCATCATCGATTTCCTGCTCGACGACACGCCCGCCGCGCGCTCGCTGTGCGACACGTTCGTGTTCAAAATTGTGCCGATGCTCAACCCTGACGGCGTCATCAACGGAAAGTGCGTCATGTGTTTGGCCTTGGGTCCCGTTTCATGCGCAGTGTGTATGCTTGTGCGTTTGCGTACTCTCTCTGACCCGTCTCCTCTCCCTTCAGCCACCGATGCTCGCTGAGCGGGAAGGACCTCAACCGCCAGTGGCTCACGCCCAGCCCCGTGCTGCACCCGACCGTCTTTCACACGAAGCGTCTGCTCCAGTTCCTCGTCGCGCGAAACCGAAAGCCGCTGGTGAGTGTTAGGCCCCGCGCCATCCTGTGTGCCCGTGTGAAATGCGACATGCGCGTTGTGTTGCATTGGCCTTGAACTCTGGCGTAACAATCTCCCCGCTCTGTCTCTCTCTGCATCACGCACACGCGCGCGCGCACACTCAGGTGTACTGCGACCTACACGGCCACTCGCGCAAGAAGAACATATTTATGTACGGCTGCAACGACGCCGCCGCGGAGTATGCGTTCGAGCAGGTCAGTATTAGGAGACGCGTTCGTTTGCCGCACAAATGTCCCTCACTCCGTGGTCATTCTGTGGGAATTGTTCAATGACTTGCGCACGCCATCTAACACGCCGTCGTGCTGTGCCTCGCTCATCACAGACTTTTCCGAGAATTCTCGACGAGATCTCGCCGCTCTTCTCGTTTTCGAACTGCCGCTTCACAGTGGAGCGCTCGAAGGAGTCGACGGCGCGCGTGGTCGTGTGGCGCGAATTGGGCGTCCTCCGCAGCTACACGCTGGAGAGCTCGTACTGCGGGGCCGACAAGGGACCGTCGAAGGTGAGAGGCATATAGTCTTGTGTGTTGCTATGTGTGTCAGTGCCTCACCCCTTGTTTCCGTCCACTCGCCCCACACATAACGGCGTCTGACCAACCCTAACCCCCTCTCTGTCCACTCGCCCTGTCGCAGGGCATACACTTTACTGCGTCTGCGCTTGAGGAGATGGGGCGCCACTTTTGTGCGGGGCTGCTCTCCCTCATCGACCCCGAGGTCACCGAGCGCATCAACGGCACTCTGCGGCAGGCGCCCGCGACGCTCTCGTCGTCCTCAAGGTGCGCTTTGTTCGCGGTTTTTGCCTTTTTCTGCAGTGTCCTTATGCGCACTGTGGACAACTTGGCGCACTGCATGTGCACAGGGGACAGGGTATCTTTCCTATACATTCATGCCCTCTTGCACTCACACTCGCGCGTGGCGGTGACCCTCTCAGCGCGGACGATTCTGACTCTGACGAGCGCGAGGCGAATCGAATGGCGGGCGTTGCCATTTCGAGCGGCGACGAGGACGGGCTGGACCCGGACTCCCCGGAGTGACATTGGCCAACGACCGACCGTGCGACTGCACAGTAAACGCGGCCTTTATGGTTTTAATGAGGGTGCGATCAGGGTGCTCAGTTCTGTGCCCGTCCGGCGACTATCCGCGCGGTCATGTGAATTGCCAGTAGACGGGCTTTGCCGGTGTCAAAATATTTTGTGGCTAACTACGACAAACAGTTCTAATTTGCACAGTACCAAACAGCGGTCTGTCGTAAGTTAACACTTTTCCTCTTTAAGTCAATTGGGAAGGGCTGGCACAATAATGGCGGTTTTAATCTGCTTTTAACGGTCAGCAACCATTAATGCATTGGAGCGAGCAATGATGGATAAATGGAGGACAGCACCAGTTTCTTCCCGCGCCCCAACAAAGACAAGTCAAGTAGAGTGTTACACTTTGCTACATTCAGTATAGTAACGTTGTGGAGGCACGATACGTCTGAGAAGCCCATACAACCAAACAAGTCCAGCGCAAACACTCCGCCAAGTGCACTCACATCCCGAATTCGTGCGCAATGTCGCAGACTCAGCGTATGGACACCGCCAAGGGCTGAAACATCCTCAATCGCCCGACACTCATCAAGTACCAGCATATGAACATTTCCAAGCGCACACACATCTTCAACTTTGGTCGAAGAAATATTCAGCTTGTGGACCTTCCCAAGTGTGGACACGCTAGCCTTGTAACATTAGTCTTTCTCAAGTTCAGATCATGAACGGTTCCAAGAGCCGCAACGTCATGGATATTGCGACAAAATTTCAAACTCAAAGTGTGTACGCCGCCAAGCGCCGATACATCAGTGATGCCTTCGCACATGAAAAGGTCAAGACAGTGGACGTTGCCCAACGATGAAACATCCACGACCTTATTGCACGAGTTGAGAATGAGGGTATGCACATGGCCGAGAGGAGATACATCAACCAGGTTAGGACAGGAAGAAAGATTGAGCGTGTGAACTCCCGAGAGTCCCGTGACATTTGTCACCCAGGAATTCTCGCTGAGATTGCCCGACACGACCCAAGAACGCAAGAGAATCCAAAGACCATGCGCGTGCGTGTGAGCACCTGTCCAGCGTGTGATTATTTCCAAGCATGTGAACGCCCTCCAGAGGATCGCTCCCAGTCAGAACAAGAGTGTGGACATTCCCAAGGGAGGCAACATTGCGCGGACTTTTCACAACCCATTCGTTTCTGTTACCCATCACAAACCCAGAAAGTTTGAGATAGTGGGCCTTGGCGAGCGGCGACAAATCCTCCACAAGGTAGCACGCTTCCAACGACAAAGTAGGGATGCCGGCTGCACTCTAACATCTCGAATGCGTGAGCCAAACATATGCAGTGCTCGAAGGCGAGACACGTCGGCTCCGTAGGAATGCGCGTGAGGTCACTGTGAGCAACTACAGACTCACGATTCCGCCATTTCACCGCCACTGCACCGGGGAGCGCCGCAATGGAAGAGTACGTAACATTGGGGCAGTCGATGAGCGCGACCGAGCGAGCCTCTTTGAATACGGAGACATCGGCGATCGATGCGTCACGGAGCCTGAGAACAAATGAATGTGCCGTGGAGAAAGGGTCGGTAGGTTTGCCGCACCCGGCTTCGAGAGGTCGACGATGGGAACACAAGCCAGTGGGGAGAGATCAGCACGCCATGCCTATGCACAGTCACGCGCGTCGTCCCAGAGAGCACCCCGCCTCCCGGCGCATGCTCTTCATGTGTACTCGAGACAGAATGGATATGTCCACGCGAATGTCAATCTCCCCAAGTTTGGCAGTGTGAACCCCTTCGAATGGAACGAGGTCCCTCGCATCGGTAATCGCGGGCTTTGTTTTGTGAAACTCAATGTTGCCGTCGAGCACGAGGCGCCCCACCGGAATCCACGCCTTCACGTCCTCGCGAAAGGCCGCGTCCTCAACGTACTTGCGATTGTACAGCGCCACAAATGGTACAGGCGCTCGTGGCGAAGAACGCGAAAGAGACGCCCACACGTCTTGGCCAGCGCAGCCGCCTCAGCATTCGTCAGGTACGGCAGCATGTGGACGACAATCGTCTCCGCGAGCGAGTCGAGGTTCGGCGCACAGGGAACAGAGACCTCAGGCGTGGGAAGAACACTCGAGCAAGGCACGCCGGACATGCTCGGGCCGTCGCGAAACGAGGAGCTCGCAAAGAAACGAAGAAAGCAAGGGAGAACGGGTTTGCTTCGCGACAACGGGGCACCGAGAGCAAACTCAAGTGATTCTGCACGTTAAAACAGACATGGCCCATAGCAAGCGGCCACTCCTAACACACGCACTCCGCGCGCACACACATGCCACGGGGAGCGCCGTCACTCACCGCTGGGAAACAACGAGTGTCAGCAGAGGGAAATCGTGTGCGTCTTGTCACACAGCACAACGGGAGTTCCGCGAAGGAGTAAACTCCAAGGGCTCTTAGAGCAACTTCGAGTTACGTCGGCAGTAACGCACCGTCAGCCTGACGACAACCACCCTGAACCGACAGTCTGAAGAATTGCATTGCTTCAGTCGTTGTCCCATGTGCCATGCGCACGGAGTGGCTCTGAAATGGCGGACGACGACGGCGACAGCGAGGGGCTTGTGTTCTTTGGGAGGCCCATTGAGCGGCCGGCGACAACAGGCGAAGATGCACAGCCAACGCGACGGGTGGGTGCATTTCACGTGCGCGTGCGTGTGCACATGTGTGTGTGTGTGTGTGTGTGTGTGTGTGTGTGTGTGTGTGTGTGTGTGTGTGTGTGTGTGTGTGTGTGTGTGTGTGTGTGTGTGTGTGCGTGCGCGTGTGTGTGTGTGCGTGTGCATATGTGTGTGTGTGCGTGCGTGTGTGCATATGTGTGCGTGTGCGTGTGTGCTTTGTGTGTGCATGCGTGTGTGTGCATGTGTGTGTGTGTGAGTGCGTGTGTGCGCACGCGTGTGTGGGTGCGTGTGTGTGTGTGCGTGCGTGTATGTGAACGCTATGCGTGTGAACGCCGGTGCGTGTGCGTGGATTGTATGTGTGTGCGCGTACTTGTTTCAATGTGGATATATCACTGCTGTATTTTGTGCCTTTGTACGTTGCACGCGCGTGGCTGACGACCCTCACATGCCCTTTGCACAGAAACACGTCCCCGTGGACCAGCAAATCGCAGTCGACTCCGATGGACGCCGTCGTTTCCACGGCGCGTTCACGGGCGGTTTCTCCGCAGGCTATTACAACACGGTGGGCTCGAAGGAGGGCTGGACGCCGGCGACCTTTCGCTCGTCGCGCTCGCAGCGTGCCACTGCGTCGCAGCGCCCCGAGGACTTTATGGACGACGAGGACATGGGCGAGTTCGGAATTGCCCCGCGGCGTGTCGTGGCCACCGACACGTTTGCGCAGGCGGACGCAACGGCGGCGTTCCGTGCGACGAAGCGGCGACTGGAGGACGAGGGGCACATTGCGGCGCCGCTGCTGGCGCTCGTGGAACCCGCGCAGGAAGGGATTGGGTACCAGCTGCTGCGAGCGATGGGGTGGCGTAGCGGACAGGGCATCGGGGCGCGCGTCGTTCATCGCCGACGTGGGTTCGATTCTCTGTCGCAACAAGCGTCTTCTGCTATCTTCTGTCTTTTTCTTTCCTCGCTTGCATGGAGCGCATGCCGTCGATTTTTGATTGGGCACCATTGTGCGTGTGGAGCAACGCTGCAGTGTCCTAATTTTCTATCCCACCCTTCTCTCTCTCTCAAACGCACGCACATCCCTCTGCAGCGCATCGCGAGGACGCCACAGTCAAATCGCCCCCTCAGCCGCCAAAGCCGAAGGTGTACGGCTGCATGCTCCCGCCCTCCCTTGTCGAGGACCGCACCTTGGACGTCGCCGACAGCGACCGCGAGGCCCTCGACGACGAGCGCGTATCGGACCTCTTCCGCGCGGGCGACGACGACGAGGACGAGGTGGCGGCGCAGTTTGGGGCGACTGTCGGGTACGCGCCGAAGGACACGGACGTGGTGCGCTTTGCAGTGAAGGACGACCTGCATGGGCTGGGGTATGACCCGCGGAAGGAGCTGGGACTGGCGGACGTCGACTCGGCGGAGGTGGGTGCTCCTCGAGAGCGGATTAGTGCGTCTGCGTGTGTTCACTCTGCTTGTGCGCTTGTGATTCGAATTTAAATTGTTCATGCGCTGTTTGCATGTCGGACGGCTTTTGATGCTTCGCGTCCGTGTACGTTTTCCCACGTGTGCTCACATCCGGTGTCTCCTTCAGCCCCTTCGCGAGGCGCGCGGACGGGCGACGGGCTTTGGCATTGGGGCGCTCGAGGACGACGACGACCCCGACGTCTACAACAACGACACGATCGCAAACTACGACATTGACGTGTCACGTGACGTGGCGGCATCGAAGGGGATGCTTGTCGTGCGCAGTGCGCAAAAGGGAAAGGCGCGTGCGGGGGCGCATGCGCACCGTGGCCACGCCGAGCGCCGCCTGTGCGCGGACGGACGACCGCCCCTCCGAGGTGTGTGTGTGCGCACGTTGCTGTTGCGTCTTGTGTTGGGTTCTCTGCGTTACTTGTTCTTTACTGGCGCAGTAGTCTTGTCTCGCCAAGAGGTGCACTCACGACCTCTGCACGTGACCACCCACAGGCTTTGCGCTGATGGCCCTCCAGCCGGAGCCGCCCAAGCGCTATGTCCTCCCAAAAGTGCCGAAGGGGTTTGTGCCGATGCACAAGTTCGAAACGGACGAAGGCACGCGTGCGCCAGAGGGAGAGCGCACGGAGCAGCAGCGGAGGTAAGGCCTATCACCATACCGTGCCGACTGTTGCACCGCGTAATGAGCGCCATGCCGCGTGCTCTCGAGAGCCCGAAGTCATGCACGTGGATTAACCGACTTTAGTCCTACCCCAACAGCCACGTGCAGCTGTCCGCCGCACAGCGAGGTGCGGCGCTCGATGGTGCCGTTCCGCCAGCGCCGGGCGCTCCCTCGGGTTCTGTGTTTGACCACATGCGCCCCGAGGACGCCCAGCGCATTCGCATGACGCAACTGCAGCAGCAGGCGAAGGCAATCGACGCCCGCAGGAGAGAAGAGGACGCGCGCCGCGCACAGGAGGAGAGGGAGAGGCACTTGCGACAACTTGCAAGCGTGCCGCCGGCGGTCGCGAAGGCGGCGCTGGCGTCGTCCTTCAAGCCGTACGCGTCCGAGCCCGGCAAGCAGCTGCGGTATGAGCGGTTTCTTGCGACTGCGGCCGGGGAAGAGGACGAGTGGCGGCGCGTGCACGCGACCGACGCACAGCGCGCGGACGCAGAGGCGGCGCGATTGACTGAGTGGGAGAGGGAGAGCGAGATTACGGAGTTTGCGCGCGCCGCCGCCATGTTCCGTCCGATGTCGGCTGTAATGGCGTCACGGTTCACGGCGGCGTCGGGTGATGCGGGCGGCGGACAGGTGCGTGCGGGGCTGTGCGCGTCTCTCTCTTGTCTGAACCCAGGACGGCTGTTCGGGGCCGTGTCTCTATGCATGCACTCGTGCACAACAGCGTAGTTTTTAGTCTTCTTTGGCTGTTGTTTACTCTTCGTACAATCCCGCGCCCGCAGGCCTCCGCTGCGCAGCCCCCACCGCCCGCAAAGAAGGCGCCACTCAAGCGGGCACAGCGCGAACGCTTCGAGTGGCACCCGGACAACGTCGTCTGCAAGCGCTTCAACGTCCCGAATCCCTACCCCGGCAGCCCCATCGTCGGCATTCCCGGATCCCAGTCGCAGTCGACGCAGTCGCAGCCGCAGCAGACGCAGCGCGCAGCATTGCCGCAGCTTGCGCCCCTTCCCGCGCCCGTGCAGCAGCCCACCGACGCTGCCCCCGGCGGCGAGTCACGTGACGGGCCGGAGCCGCGCGCCGAGGGCCTTGAGCTGCCTCCGAAGCCACCGATGGACCTCTTCAGGACGATTTTTGCCGAGAGCTCGGACGAAGAGGGAGACACATCCGCTGCCAAGGCGCCGGCACCCGTGGCGGATGCAGTGCGTCCCGTGGTCGTGGTGGAGGGACGGACTGTCGACGGCGGTGATGCCAGTGCGCGTGCAAGCTCTGGTGATGTGCACCCCGAACGGGAACAGCGGGCGGGGCATTCGCAAGGGATTGGCGCATCCCGTGCCGACGCTCCACCGCCTGCGCACGTGCCAGTGGATCGCCGCGGTGTTGAGGGCGCGGGAGGGCTAGTGGCGTCTCAAGGGCGCGTTCCCATGGAGGTGGATGGAGCGGCTGAGAAGGGAATTGGCGCAGACGCTCACAAGGGGTCGCACCACGGGCACGGAGAAGGGCACCGGCGGTCGCGTGACGAGCGGGACAGTGAGGACGAGGGACGCCATCGTTCGCACAAGTCGAAGAAGGAGCGAAAGGAAAGGAAGGAGCGGAAGGAAAAGCGGTCGAAGGACAAATATAGGGACCGCAAGGACAAGAAGGAGCGGCGGCACAAGTCGTCGCGGCACGAGCGAGACAGAGACTCGCGCGGCGACTCGCGATCGCACTCGCATTCACACTCGCACTCGCACAGGGAGCGGGACGGGGATCGGCCCCACAGGGGCGATTCGCGGCGTCGTAGCGACTCGGAGTCGTCGTCGTCGTCTTCCGAGAGTTCTTCGAGCGCCGGAGACATTGACGATCGGCTCCGCGCAGCGGTGAAGCGCGTTGGGCACGACAAGGCACAGGCTGTTGCGGAGGGCGTGCGGCGACCGAGGGCGTCCGACTTCTTCTGAGCGCACGTGACTTGGATTCTAAGATGTGGCAATGGCAGTAACGGAGATTGGACTGGATGGTGGTGTCAACCGAGGCGCCATAAATTGAATGGATCGGATTGAGCGTCGCAAGTGCGACAATGGGGCAGTCATTGAAACCAGCAAAAGGTCGCAAACTCTCTTTTCACTGTCAAATGCCCGGCTCGTCCTCAACACCATCACATAACACACACACACACACGCGCGCGTTACATTAATCGAGCTTGGCCATGGAAACGCTGCGGTAAGGAGCGCTTGATGCGCGGCAGTGAATTGGATTACAAAATCGCGACACAGCAGCGCAATGATAGGATCGTGCGCAAACGGTATGGTACATGCGATCGTCGCCGCTTATGTCAACGGTCGGCTCCTGCTGCAGACGAGGAGAGCGGCTGGCACGACGAGCGTCTTAAGTCGGTGACCACATGCGCAATGTCGCTGATAAACGCGCCCTTCGCAATAGGCTGGCTCGACGTGCGAAATGTCTAGACAGACCCGAGTTCGCTGTCGAGCGCCGCCACCAGCGCACAGACGTCGCTCGCCCCAATGGACTTGTGGTTCGACCATTTTCGCCAGCTCACTCCCCTTGCCTTCGCATCATCATACGTCTCAACGAGCGCCGCAATAGCTCTTGGAGCGACAGTGCCGCCCTTCACTTCGCTCTCGTCGCCCTTGCCGGACAACAACGCCGCGATGTGTGCGGCAGACAATCCCCGTGCGCGAAGGGCTGCAACGAGGTGCGGTCGGCCCTTGGAAACGAGCTCAGGCCGCACGAGAAACCGATAGCGCCGCGCGAAATACGCAAAGCCGCCCGCCTTTGTGCGAACGTTCAGGCCAATTCGCGGCGTGGACATCGGCGCGAGTGGGCGTGCGTGCGTCCCGTCTCCCACCCACCGCATACGCACGCACGGTCCGGTTGCCTCGTCGGGCGGCGCGGCGACGGACATATTACCGCGCATGGCAGCGACAAGCTCGCGAATGGAGGCGACGCCTGCCGCCGACAGAATGCCGTCGACGACAAGCGACGGGCCGCACGTGACGACTGAAGCAGTTTTCTGTGCCGTGGGACCAGCGAGAGACTCAACAGACCGCACTAAGATGCCGCCGTACTCGCCGACACAGCCACCAAAAGTGATGTCGAGGCCTACGGGCGAAAGACAGTAACGATCAGTAACACGTTCTACTGCGGGGCCGACGAGCGGACGGCAGATCGCTCTTGCACGTGCGCAGGCAGCTGCAAAACACAGCAGTGGTGGAAGTAGTGTACGTGCACAATGCGTCTTGAGTACCTTTGTACGAGCCGCCACGGTAGGAGTCTGGCGCTGCGCCCGCGGCATGGAAATACCTGCGCAGGCGACATCACGTGAGTGCTCTGTTGGAAATTCGCCAGTTCGAAGTGGAAGTCAGAGATGTGTGTGCGCAGGAGTGCAGTCTTCTAAGAGCACACCAGTCACACAAACCATCGTCCCGCGTGCGTCTGCTGCCGGTGCGTGTGCGTGTAGGGGTCCGGGTGTGCGCTGTCGTGGCGATAAAACTCAATCTCAAGCGGGCGAAACACAGTCTCTGCACATTGAGGAAAAGAATCCGTCAAGTCGTTGCCATAGCACTCGATCATATTGCCGGGCATTATGGTTGTGTAACCGCCAAGCTGAAACTGGTCTGGGTGCTGGGGTCACACCAGAGAGGCACGGGCACATTGCGCAAGCACAGGTGAATGAACGGCCCACACACCTGCGCCAGCGGCATTTCTGACGACAATCACCGTGCGATTGAGAAGCGCATCGGCCGTTGCGGCAAAGTGTGCGTCGTAGAGCCCACTTGCCCTCACTGCGGGCGGGACATCGAACAGCGCCAGGAGCGGCGTGACGTCACTCGAGTGTGCTGAGGGGGCGCTCGTTCGCGATTCGGCGCGACGGGCCCTGTGGGCGACGGAACGTACCGATACGCACGACACTCGTCAATAGAGAGATACCCAACAGTGGAAGACTGTCAATGGGTCGCACTGACCTCTTGCTGGGCGCGCCGGCGGATTCGGAAACAATCGCATCGTCTCCACTGTCAGTGGCTTCCCGCGGCCTCTTTGCGCGACTCCCGTTGAGCACGTGGGTGACTCTTGAACGAAGCAGCATTGCGACGAGTGTGTGTGTGGGGCTGCTGACCGATTGTCAGAGCCGCAGCGTGCACTCACTTTCTGTGAAGGGAGCTGACCGACCGAGCGCAAGTAACATTTGTAACATCACGTGATTAATCGCGTCACCATTTTTTTGCTGAGTGAAAAGAAAACACAGTCGCCACCGAGCAGCCTTCTGCTAGCGTCCCTCACGTGTGTGTGCGCATCTCGTGTGCCGCGCATCGCCTTCTATTCCGTTGCTTGCTTGCTGTTCGCTCACCTCCGAATCGCCTTCGAATCGGTTCGTGTTTCTGTGTTGGCGCGCCTTGATTGCCCCAATACTCGCCCCAATGTCGCAAGACCCGAGCGAGGACCAGACGTCCAACGACGAGATGGAGGAGAACGTCATGGCACTGCCGTGGGTGGCAGCACTTTCTGTGCGCTGATTTGCTCTTACGTGGCGCGTGTGTGGTGGAGGAAAGCGTCACGGCATGGCACTCTAGTGGGTAATCGTTCGCAATCTGCGTGGTAATATTCACGCGCTTTCGGTCGCAGGTGGCCCCTGCTGCAGGCCTTCATGGGGGCGCGGCGTGAGTCTCTCTCCGACTCAAACGAGTCGCTGGTGGACTCGCTCAAGCTGCGCAACACCATCTCGTCGGAGGAGGTCGAGCGGTGCGTGCCACGGCTTGCTTATCGTATGCGTCTTGTGGCTCATTCCGCCTTCACTTCCAGTAGAATAGTAGTGCGTACGCACGTGCGTGTCACCCATGAGCCCTTGTTTGTTCTTCTTCACTACTGTCTCAAAATAATTACCACGCACGCAAACACCGCGCAGCGCCTTTCGCACGCTCCCGCGCGGCGAGTTTGTGCCCCAATCGGAACGACACAACGCATACTACGACATGGTGCGCTCTTGTTGCGGCTCATGCACAGCGACCGGCGGAGCACTGTTGCTGTAATGTGTTGTGTGCGTCCAGTGTATGCAGACACACTCCACACTTTTCGCTCGCTTTTATCGTCTGACCGACGCCGACCCTCTTTCTGCAGCCGCTTCGTCTCGCCAAGTTCAACTTCAACGTGTCTGCGCCGCACATTTACGCGGCGTGCATTGAGGCGCTTGAGTTTCGCGAGGGCCATTCGTTCCTGGACATCGGATGGTGTGTGGGCAGCGCCGTGACAGAACCGAGTCTCTCGGAGGCGGCCTACTCGTGCACATCCACACACTCGCGCACACCACATACACCACATGCACGCTCGCACTGATACGCGCATTCTATTTCTCATATGAGCGCTTCCCCTTGTTTACTATGCTGCGCAAACTACGCTGTCCTGACACCAATCCTCCCTCCCATGTCGTAGCGGCTGCGGCCACTTCACGGCCCTTGCGGCCTTCTTGTGCGGTGACTCTGGGCGCGTCGTTGGCATCGACGTGCGCGAGGACATTGTTGAGTTCGCGCGCAAGAACATTCTCGCTGCGGCTGAGAAGTACGCCCTCCCGCGGCTCGCTCGCATCGACCTCCGCGTCCGAAACTGCTTCTTGCTCGATGCCGAGGTGCGCAGGGCCCATGTTCCCATCCCCGCCCTCTGCTGTCTGCGCGTCACTGTTCACGTGGATTGCGTCTGGACGGATCGCTGCCTAACCTTGGCTGATGACCGTGCGGATTGCAGGAGGAGCGCTTTGACCGAATATACTGCGGCGCAAGTTGCCCCGAGGGACTACTGACGCGGCTGTGTGCGCTGCTGAAGCAAGACGGCATCCTCGTGACGCCGAGTGGAGAGGAGCTGTTGAAGATCACGCGGGCCGAAGACGGACCCGACGGAAAGCCGTCGTTCAGGAGGTGTGGCGCGCTGCCTGTGTGTGTGTGTGTGTGTGTGTGTGTGTGTGTGTGTGTGTGTGTGTGTGTGTGTGTGTGTGTGTGTGTGTGTGTGTGTGTGTGTGTGTGTGTGTGTGTGTGTGTGTGTGCAGTGTGTGTGTGTGTGTGTGTGTGTGTGGTGTGTGTGTGTGTGTGTGTGCAGTGTGCGTGTGTGTGTGTCTGCGTGCGCGCGCGCGCGTGTGTGTGCATGTGTGTTGTATGTGCGTGTGTGTGCACGCGCGTCGTGTGTATGCGCGCGCGCGAGAGGATATGTGCGTGCGACAGTTGTCTCATGTGTCGTGTTCGTGTGTGCTCAGAGTGAATCTTGCGGACGTTCGCTACGGTGACCTCGAGG
The DNA here is from genome assembly GCA_943704525.1 of Pigoraptor vietnamica. Lineage (NCBI taxonomy): Eukaryota > Filasterea > Ministeriida > Capsasporidae > Pigoraptor > Pigoraptor vietnamica. The sequence goes on along the minus strand of CALSCQ010003030.1, from coordinate 7,288 downwards.
TGCCTTCTGAGACGGAAATCCGACAAGAGCAGTTCATGCGCGCGCGACGTGCGGCCTATCGGTGCGCGATGCGTGTGCCTTGTGAGCGTGCGCTGGTTGTGCATGCATGGGCGTCGTCGTGTCGGTCGTTGATCGCCTCTCTCCTAGCATCCGTCGTGTCCGTGTTTGTTGAGCTCTGTGTGTGTGCAGCGAGTATTGACAGTGAACGTCACTCCTCCACAGCATCACCGTACCGCCCTCCACCTTCGCCGACGACTGCGCCAAGATGGGGCTCTCCCCCGAGCAGCTGGCTGCGATGCTGGCGTCACCTGAAACAGCCGACATCTCGCTTGTTGTGCCCTCGCCCGAAGCCGCCGCGCCGACGACCCTCCGCGCCCACCGAAAGGTCCTTTCTGGCCGCTCTGAACACTTTCGCGCGCTTTTTTCGAGCGGAATGCGCGACGCGGGCGAGGGGTGCGTTGAGTTTGCCGTCGCGTCGCCTGCCGCGGCTGCCGAGTTCCTGCGGTACCTCTACACGGACGCCGGGTCGCTCACCCCCGACATTGCCTTTGAGGTGCTCGAGTCGGCGTCGTTTTACCAGGTGGGAAGCGAGAGCGCAACTCTCTTGCGCTGCGTTGCGCCGTGTGGGTTGGGAAAACTTGTGACTGCACACTCAAGCGCACTAATGTGCTAAACCGCCCTTCCTCTGTGCTCACGTGCCGCAGGTGGATCGGCTGAAGGGGTTGTGCGAAGCGTATCTCCGGGACGGCATTGACGTGGACTCCGTGGGCGTTCTTCTCGCTGTCTCCGACCGGCACGCCGCGACGCAGCTGTGGCGCGTGTGCGCGAATTTCACCGTCGACAACTTTGAGGCTGTCTCTCGTACGCCGTCTTTCGCAGAGCTCCCGCGACACCTTGTCGTCGAGCTCACACGCGAGGCGTGCAAGCAACTGGCGACCGCGAGTGCGATCGCCCGCGGGGAGAGCATGGCCAACGTGTTTTGGGCCTTGTGAGCGCCTGTGGCGAATGGGTGTGTGTGGGACGGTGTGTGTGTGGGACAGGGCCATTACGTGTTCATGGGGGGTGTGCGCAGTGCCATCGTGTTTGGGGCCTGTGAATGGGGGTGGGAAATGGCCAACGTCATTTGGGCCTTTGTTGAATGGGGTGTGGGAGCACGTGGGCGCGGTGAAGGGCAGACATGGGCTCGACAATAGCTCGTGTCGTGTTGGCCGCGTGCGAGTGCGGGTGTCAGGTTCAGCAATATAAAACAAGGAGAAAAAGACAGACATGTTCCATCGGCTCTCGCCTGTTTATATCTACAGCCCAATATCAGAGACAAACGCACGCCGCAGCAAACGCACGCACACATGCGCAATGCGCTTCAACTTTCGCGGTTGTTGCCAGCTCACAACTTTCGCCCCGCGCGGAGCGTCGCCGACGACTTGCGCTGGTGGAAAGTCTTGGGGTCGTAACGGCGTGCCACCTCAATCTGCAGCATGCGCTGGTACTCGCGCTCGGCCTCCTGAACAGCCGAGAAAAAGAAGAATGAGTTAGTGCAATTTGTAAAAAAAAAGGGTTGAGTCGGGTGATTGTTTTGCGCCGGGGGAATTGCAAGCCTCCGCGATGGTGCCGCGGACGCACCTCCGACAGACGCAGCTCCTCCTCCTCGAGGCGACGCTCGTGCTCGCTGAGCTTCTGTTGGTACGCAATCTGCTGCGTGAGGTCCGACCTGCGTTACAGCGCAAAGAAAGGTAAGGGGTTAGTCGCAGGACAGTGGTCACGCTCGAAAGCCACTACACGACTGCAACACGTGCGGACACGACGCGCAAAACGCACGTACACACGCACACTAGCGCCACATACCTGTAGCGCTCCTTTCCTTCACGGGCCGCTTCACGGCGGGACTCCTCGTGGCGCCTGTTCTCGTCAATCTGCGAAATGAGCTCCTGCCGCTCAATGTAGCCCTCGTGCTGGAGGCGCTCGTTCTCGCGCAGCTGTTCGGTGAGCGCAAGGAAGGGGAGCCCGTGAGTAATAACATAGGAATTTCCCCAAATCCTACGTGGCATATATCCCACACGCTCGCACGCACGCCGTGCTATCGCATGACCCACCTTGTACTCAATCTGTTCGCGGCGCGTCTTGAGCACATCGGCCATGAGCTTTTCCCGCGCAAAGCGTTCGCGCTCGAGGCGCTCCATGCGGCGCTCCCACTCGCGCTCCGACTGTAAAGCGGACACCCATTGTCAGAATCACAAGCGACGCAGTCAAAAAAGGGATACATACGCTGCACACACACAGTACGCAATAGGCGCGTGTAGATCGAAGCACGTGCAGAAATTGTTGCAGGAGAGCATGAGAATCGACGGCGGCAGAAGCAAAAACACGCCACTGATGGAAATGCGGCACTGTCACTACGCCCACCTCTTGCTCGAGGAGGGCGTCGCGCTCCTTCTCGCGCTGGCGCTCCATTTCGCGCATATCTGCGATGTGTTGGCGGTACTTTGCGGCTTCCTCGCGAAGGCGCTTCTTCTCCGCCCGGCTGCAGCAACACGGACAGACGTAAGGGTTGGCGATCGCAGTCACAGATCACGAGCGCATTATCAAAGGCCCCCAATGAAGCTCGCCGCGGGCACGTGCTTGTCGCCCACGCAAACTTAAAAACAGATCCGTCATGACGCATCCATCTGAGCGCCTTGACCACCCACCGCGCCTCCGTGTCGTCCTGGTTCTTGGCGAGCGTCTCCTCCAATATCCTGAGGTCCAGCGCAAGCTCCTCCTCCATCTGCTTCTGAAGCCTCCGCGCGTGCATGCGGCCATACCTGTGTGCAATGGAACATGTTGCACTTAGATAGGAGCGACAAACGACCGACAATTGTCACCACTGGTGCAACAACGCAATCAAGCGCAGTGACGGCAGCGTGACGCACTTTGCAAGCTCCTCGCGCGTCGCCTGCTGCCGGCGCCTGTGCTCGGCCTCTTCCCTCTCGCGCTCGAGCATGAACAGCTCCGTCTGTTCCTTCTGCGGACGCACGGGGCAAAGTGCGCACGGATCAGATGCATGCGGCGAAAGGTCATCGACGCACTCTATATGCAGACTCGCAGTGATTGGCCAAACAATCGCGCAAGGCGCTGTAAGAGTGGCTAATCGCACAAAGTAATTCTGACCGCACGTCTACACACGCATGCAGTATCAGCGCACGCTAGCATGAAGCATCAATGCACACACACGCATGAACTACCAGTGCACCCGCACGCGCGAGGTGCTTTCACACGAATACATGCACACACACGCACCATGAGCTCGGCCTGCTGCTGCCTGAGCAGGTCGTCCAGCTCCTGTCGCCGCTTGAGGTCGGCGAGTTGCGACTGCAGCACGCGCAGAGTGTCCGCATTCAACTGGGCGCGCCGCGCGGCGTCCCTCTCCTCGCGCTCGACCTTCAGCAGGCGGTCCTTCTCCCACATCTCGGCATAGCGCGCCTCCTCTGCACGGCGCACGAGAGAACGTTGAGCAAAGTGGCACGAATGCGTGCGTGACACGTGACCGCGCGATGTGTTCGCATGCAGTTTTCAAAGAACGAGTCGCCCCAACAATTCGCACAAAACCAATCCAATGCCTGGCCAGCAGTGACACACTGTGTGTCATTGGGACGAAGACGACCCGGCTTATGAGGGCACGCATGTGGCGACATGAGAGAACAACAGACTCAGAAGAAAGGGCGACCCGACGCACCCTGCAACTCCGCCTGACGCTGCCGCTGCCTGTCCTCTAGTTGTGCGCCGCGTTCCGCAATGATCGACTCCTCGAGCTGCTTCGAGTGAACGGTGCGCAGCTCAACGCAGTCGTTGCTGCGAAAAATAATGCACACGCGTTACAATCGCACGAATCGCCTCGATAGTCCATGGAGGTACTGTGCACTCGACGGCTGTGCACACCCACGACCACATGAAAGCTTCCACTACAGGCATTCACCGCTACAGCCTCAACACGACACGCATTGAGACCATGAAGCACACGCACACTCGCAACTCGAATACGCACCGGAACTGCTGCATCTTCTTCTCGTCTGCCACAATCTGCCGCTCCCTCTCGCGAGCCTCCCGCAGTTCCTCCGCCCGCTTGCGCATGCGGTCGCGCCTGTCCCCATCCGACTCGGTCGAAATCGAGCTCAGCTCCCCAATGTACTCGTCGCGCTCCCGGTCCAGCAGCTCGCGGAGGGCGTCGCGCCGGCGGTCGAGGGCCTCGTCCGCGCTGATCCGCGCCCGCTGCAGCTTTGCCGTCACGTGGTTGTGGGCGATGCGCCTGTCGGTCTCCTTCTCCCAGTGCGACTGCAGCAGCGTCTTGTGGAAATAGCGCGTCTGGTCTGCCATGGCCCCGCGGAGGTCCTCCTGCCGCCGCCGCTCAAGAATGAGGTGGTCGGGCGGCAGGCGCACAAACTTGGACGACATGGTGCCGGTGTGTGCGTGCAGTGGCACGCGTCCGCGATGGGCTCACACGCGAAGGGAGGACTGTCCGGTTCTTCAGACGTCCTTCAGCGTGTGCAGGGGATGCAGAGAAGGCGCCACTACTGTGGTTCGCTTTGGAGAGAACAGTTTGTGAAAGAGATCAAAGCGAGTGATACAACGATGGCCAGTGGCCATAGCAACTGGAGTAATGTGATCTGGACACCGTTTTTTGCACATTTGTCGGACTCCAATTTCAATTAAAATTGCGCGAGTGTTGATATGGCAACGGATTTGCACGGAATAACTCTGGCACGTGGGATGCCGTGACGTCACGCTACCCCACGTGCCGGGCACTTCTAATAAATTCGCGCTTCATACAAATGTCATAGTGAGCGATCAATGTAATAAATGGAATTTTCGGTGTGTGTTGTCACGCGCCGTCACGCGATCGCCCCTTTCGCTCACTATGGGCTCACTATGGGGCAGTCTGACGCGCCACTCGCGTGACCAAGCGTGACCCTAATAAATCCGCTTCCATACTCAAGCCATACAAAAGGGCAGCGAAATAAAACGTGACCCCCCGTGACCGAGCGTGACCGCCAGCGAGCGCGCCAAACTTCCCTCTGCGCGCTCACTTTCCCTCCCGTCGCCTGCCTCTCTCTGAATCGGATGTAGATTCACTCTGCATACGCTGCTTCCAAGGCGCCCCTGGGTACACTACTCTCGCCATACCACACGCTGAAGACACAGAGCACTTGTCTCTGCCAAACAACTCTTGTTACTCTTCATCACACGCGAGGCACTATGGACAAGGGCGAGAGCACCACTACCCCGGCGCCGGCTGCGTCCGGCACCGCTGCCGCTGGCACGACGGGCGACACGGCGCAGCTCTTCCCCACCGAACACCTCCTTCTCGCGGTGAACGCCATGCGCGGCGACCAGGCCCATGAGAAGGCACGTGACGGCCGTTATGTTAAAGTGCTCACGTGTGGTCGCGTGCCTCCGCTAATCGCACCATCACTTTCAATACGCAGGGTCTGCTGGATCCGGAGGACCCCGTGCTGTGAGTAATTCGGTCGTCGTGTACATGGCGCATTCTTTGACGTTGTCTGGACTTGGCTCATCGGCCTTCTCTTTATGCTCAGTGACAAGGCGCGGTCGCGCAAGACGACTCACTCGGCCATCGAGCGGCGCCGCCGAGACCGCATCAACGAGAAGATTAACGCGCTGCGCAGCATTGTGCCCGCGTGCGCCAACCAGGAGAACCTCCACAAGGTCAGCATTTCTGTAGATGCACATTTCGCTGTTTGTGCTTGTGTTGCCCATTTGTGGCATTTAATCGCGCGCTTCCGCCGTGCCAACGCTTGTTGCTGTCGCAGGTGTCCATCCTTGAGAAGGTGCTCGAGTACATCCAGGGCCTCGTGCGGGACAACGACATGCTCAAGCGCGAGTGCCACAGCGCGAAGATTGAGTCGACGCGCTACCGCGAGAAGCTCGGGGAGCCCGCCCAGCCGCACCAGGGACTCTGCTGCCAGCACACGTGCCAGGCGGGGTGAGTTTTAGTGGGCCGGTCCCTGTCGCTTGTGTGATGTTGTGGGCGTCTATCGCTACGAGGTTGTCTGTTGATGTTTACTGCCACCACCGCTAAACGTGCGCCTCGCTCCTGCAGCGCCGAGGACAAAGGCGACGAGATGAAGCAGTGATCCCACTCCACTGCCTGTCCGCGTGTGCGTTTGCTGCGTCGCTTTGCATTTGCGTCTGTCTTTTTCCACTCATCTGCCGTTCTCGCCTTCGTGTTGCGTTCACAATGGTCAACATGTCTTGCGAAATACAACAAGAAAAATCCCAAATCGCGATCAGTCTGGAATTTATGCGAGGGTGACCCGTTTGGGCCGTTGAGTGGCTGCGCCTTGCTCGGCACTTGCGCCGCTGCGAGCCTGCGCAAATTCGGCGTACCTGAAGGGGACCAGTCGAGTTAACATCCAACCCTCACACCATGGCCTACCACACGGGTCGCACTAATCGCTTATGACACGAAGAACACCGGTGCAACAGACCAAATTCAGTCTCCCAGAGCATGAGCAAGAGCACTCACAGTGCGTCCAGGCGCTGCCACTCGCTGGGAGAGACCGACGGCCGCGTTGTCGCAAGCGCCGATTCAAAGTGAATGGCGCGCAGGATCACGTTTCTTCCCTCTCCCGGCCCTCCGTTTGCTGCGTCGCCCGTAGCCGTGTGGACGACTGATCCACGCACCACACGCCCCACCTGCGAAAGAGAGCGGGGGAGTCAGCAATCGACCGAATTCACGCACGGGGTTGCAGTGGAAGACTACGGCGGAGACACAACATAGGTAAAGGAGACGACGCCACTGGAAATCAGCGACATAAATACAGCCCAGACTCAGGGGGAAGGGAGAAGAGCGCAAGGAATTTGCGTACGCAAAAATAAGAGAAGAGTGGGGACGGGCGCGCGTTCCAAGGTCTGGTCTTCAGAGGCATGCAATTTGCATAGGCAAAACTCCAAAGAATAGAGTCAGAGAACACAGGCCCCAAAGCACGAAATTTGCGGACGCAAAACTGAGGGACGAGTGGGGACGGGCGCGGGTTCCAAGGTCTGGTCCCCCAAGGGCATGCAAATTGCATACGCAAAACTTCATAGAATAGAGTCAGAGACCCCAAACATAGAACATAGTCCCCAAAGCACGAAATTTGCGTACGCAAAACTGAGGGACGAGTGGGGACGGGTGCGGGTTCCAAGGTCTGGTCATGCAATTTGCTACGCAAAACTTCATAGAATAGAGTCAGAGAACACAGGCCCCAAAGCACGAAATTTGCGGACGCAAAACTGAGGGACGAGTGGGGGGGGG
>CALSCQ010003029.1:2500-17395 GCA_943704525.1 Pigoraptor vietnamica | reverse complement strand
CCCCCCTTCTTTCGTCACACGGGTCTCTTGCACAACATGGCTACATTATCCTTTTCAGCATGGTATATTTACCTCCCCCGATCTCGCCCACTTGCCACGCACACACACGCGCACACGCGTACTCTCGCGCAGCACCGCTACATCATCCTTCACCTCGAGTACAAGACGGCGTACCGTCGCCAGTACGACTCGAGCGGGAAGGAGATCGAAGTGGGCGTGGGTGCGACGAAAAAGGTGCTCACGGGGTATCTCAACTCGTCGTATGGTGCGTGGTTCACGCCGTGGCACCGTCCGCGCAACAGGCTTCAACGTTCTCGCCCGTTCTCAGCACAATTGCAATGGTTGTGGACTCCCCCCTCTCCCCTCACCCACCATCACACACACATATACGCACGCACGCACGCACACGACACCGACATCGTCGGCTATGTTTCCAGCAAGCTCACGTGCGCCCATGCCCTCTGGCGCGGACACGCTCACCCTCACACGACGCCCACCCCTTTGGCGCACCGCAGACAACGTCAAGGGCAAGGACGACCAGATCACGGCGGATCAGGTGCATCAGACGATTGGCAAGGCGCTCTCCAAGATATCGAAGGCGACGCAGCGCGGCAACATGTTTGAGTTTTGGGGCACGGAGGAGGCGCTGAATAAGATCGACCTGTGCGCCAAGGACCCCGTCAAGCTCAAGACGAAGGGGGACAGCCCGTTCATCGGTGGGTGCGAGAGGGTGATAGGTTGCATGCTGTGGGAAATCGTGTGGAGACTATGTTGTGAGAGGGTGACGTGTGAAGGCTCAACGCACGCAACCCACTCCCTGTGCGCCTTCTACACTCATCCACGCATCTGCGCCCACTCGGATATGCGCGTGCATTTGCACTGCCACACAACACATATTCTCACTGTAACCCCGGTTTACCCGCTGTCTCGCCGCATTCACCGTGCTTCGTGCTTGTCAACGTGCGATCGCAGAGCTTCTCGTTCGCCTGGACGCGCACAGCAGCCTCCTCACCAACTTCAGCGGCGACAAGCCCGTCGGCACGTCGTGGACGGACAAGATTATGGACAACAAGACCGACGCACCATCTCAAGCGACGAAGCCTGGGGACGGTGCGGCTGACGACGAATGGGTGCGTTGGGTGGCCGTATGCAGGGTGTACTGTGTCGCCGACCGTCGGCGAATATGTGTGGGGCTAGAGAGTAGCGGAGCGTGAGGTGCCGAACCGGATTCGCTAGGTGGGCGCGTCGTCGCAGCGGGGGCCTACAACAGATTGCACTCGGCGTTCTGGGAGGGCGGGAGGCATCGTGTTTTTTTTTTTTTTTTTTTTTTTGGGGGGGGGGGGGGGGGGGGGGATATCATAGGTGTGTTGCATCCTCTCTGACGCACCGCTTATCGAATGCCTTGCGCAGGATTGAGAGCTGCGGCCGTGTCGTGTGCAACTGTAAAAAGAATGCGTTTTGTGTCTCTCGCCCTATCATTGCGGACATACGTTTTTTAAGCTTTCACTGTTGATATTGCGAGCACACGTGCGCAAAGTGTTGTATTTACGAACGCACTACCCACGCCACCGGCGCTCGACAGAAAACGCGGTGCGATAGGGCGCGCGCCTTTGTGTGTTGAAGCGGGTTTAAAGACGCGGCAGAAAGCCCAAAAAGAAGGCGAAGAGGCTGAAGGTGCGCTAGAAAGCAGAGAAAATAGCGAAAAAATGATGCGGGTTGAGTGGCATACACACACGCGCACACACACAGCCACAAACAAGTCCCGAGCGCAGTCCGGCAAAGACCACGGCGCCTTCAATAGAAGTACCGGACGAACGGCGCGGCGGGAAGGTGCTGCGAGTTGTAGATGGCGCACTGCGGCGTGCACGAGTACGCAAAGCGAACGCCCCTGGGCTGCAGGACCGACTTTGGCGAGATAATCTCAACGAGGGCGACGCCGTCGTCCGCGTTGCTTGCGCGCCGGATGTAAGCGTCCTCGGCCGGAATCCAGTTGCCGAAGGGGTCCGCGATCTCAAAGCCGAGCGAGCCCGTGCAGCACGTGGTGCACGACTCCGTGCCGCTCATCGAGAGCACATCGTTGCCAATGTCAAAGCCCAGCTGGATCACGTGACCGCCGCTGGGCGAGACAGCTGCCGGGCGGAAGTGGAGAAGGTGGATGGTGTCCATTAAGCACTGAGTAGAGTCAAGACAAAGGGCACGCGTAACGTCGCTGGCAAACATAAGGACAACATCCACAGGGTGCTCACACAGCCCTTCTCACGCCAATAATTGTCTCATAACCCGCACAACCACTGCACACACACACACACACACACACACACACACACACACACACACACACACACACACACACACACACACACACACACACACACACACACACATCAGACAAGGGACGAAGGCACGATACGCACCCTTGGTCTTGCGGGCGAAGAGGAACCGGGGGCCCTGGTCCTTGACGTCGTTATTGCCATACACGAGCGATTCCGCAAGGAGGGCGAGGCGGCGTGCGACGTCCTGCTTGTTGCGCGGGTGAATCGAGTCGATGGGGGAGTTGGGGTCCCTGCACACGCACGCAAGACGAACAGCCGGCACGCGGTCAGCACGGGGCGGACGACTTGTCAAAAACAGAGACGAGGACGGACAGCAGCAGGACAGCAGCAAACTTCACGCGATGTCTGTGCGCACGAGTGGTTGCGGTCAGAGAGAGAATGGGCAATAGGTGCGATACCCACGCAAGGTCGTAGGTAACTGCCATGCCAACGGAGGGAAGGAGAAGGGCCTCCTGCGAGCACGCAAAGGCCATTCCATGTTAAACATACGCTCACAAGCCCAAAAAAGGAATTTGTCCGCAGTGTGCTGCACACAAATAGGCTCACATGGACCACAACACAACGTACGTGTTGTGCAAGAAGTCCCCGCGCCAGGCACAAAACGGCCGCGACCACGATAAGCACAAACGACCACTGCACACGCACACACACCTCCTGGGCCGAGCGCAGGGGAGGGAAGTCGTAGTGCTCGTCCTCGTTGACAGGCGCAAGTTGAACGAAGAGGAAGGGAGCGTTTTCGGCGTTCGCAAACTTGCGGCGCCAGTCCTTAATCATGGCGGGGAATTGGCACTCGTAGAGCGTCGACTCGTCCGTGTTGGCCTCGCCTTGGTACCTGTGAGGCCATTAGCATGCAGTTAGTGCGAGTACACTTACACCGGCCGATACGACAACCCTCACACGCATGCATGCACACACACACATACACACGCACACACACCCGCACACACACACACACACACACACACACACATACACACACACACACACAACACAGACATAAAATACACGAACTAAGAGGGTACGGTGCACATGAACACTGTTACTGTCAACGCACCAGACAAACGCCCTCACGCCCATCTTGAGGAAAGGGACGATCATGCCGTTGTAGAGCTGGGTGGCCAGCTGATTTGAGCGGAGGTTGCGAGTGGGCGGGCTGCTGTGCCTGTGAAAAAATAACGTTATTAGAAGAAAGCGGGCAGGGGACTGAAGAGGAGGGTGTGTGTGTGTGTGTGTGTGTGTGTGCGCGCGTGTGTGTGTGTGTGTGTGTGTGCGAGCGCTCGCGTGTGCGTGTGTGTGCGTGCATGTGCGTGTGTTGGTGCACTCAACACATACTCGGACGGCATAATGTTCGTCGTGATGCACTCCTTGAGCGCATCCATCGAGCTCCAGCACTCGACCGCAGTGCCACCAAGCGTGCTGCAATGCGACGATGATCACACAATAAGTCAAAGCCATGACGCACAAAGCAACCATTCGATTAAGCCACACAAAGACACGCATTAGAACATGCATTGCGACAACACGCAAAAACCATTTCGGTTAGTGCGACCACGAGAGGCATGCATTAGTGAGCACACATTGCGACGCCACCTCAAAAAACCCTGTCAATTACGGCCACAGCGAGAGGTATGCAAGCAGTGCACTCACTACCCATTCCAGCCCACCTGATAAGAAGGCCGACAATGCGGCTGCGGTCCTGGCGAATGAGCTCGCGGCCGAAGAAGTAGCTGTTGTCGGTTGCGCGTGGTGCGTGTTTGGGAGAGAAAGAAGGGGTGAGGTGGATGAGCAGTGGTTAGTCACGTGACGAGGTGTGAATCCCCCTTGCAAACAGCCACCCACCAAGTCGCGCTGACATAAGCCCAGCCTTCCACGGTTTGGTTGAGGGTCTCTGGGCTCGAAACTCCCCACACGTACGGCGCCTGCGCGGTCCCCCGCACCGGTTATCATAGGGAATACGTAAAAGTCACGGCAAGTACGGCAGCTTTTCGACCACCTACACACACACAAATACACACATACACACGCATACACACACACACACACACACACACACACACACACAAACACACACACACACACTCACACACACGAAGAACGAGAAGGGCCACTCGACGACTCACCGAAGAGACAGAGTCATCAAGGGGCACGGGCGAGAAGATGGTCGTGGCAGTGTACATGCGGAGGTTGGGGTAGTTAATCGAGTCGGCGATCTCGGCGCTCGCATTGAACGCCTTATCCACCGGCATCTGCATGTTGGACTGGCCCTGCGGAAAAAAAGGAGAAGGAGGGAGGGTTGAGAGAGTGCAAAGTAGATGCAGACAAATTCGTTACCAGTGGGCACTGTGTGTAACAGCAACACCCAGCACACCCACCGAGCAGAAAAAGACGTCCCCGAACATGACATTCTTCAGCGTGATCATGTCGTCGCCCGAGCGGATGTCGATCGTGTACGGACCGCCATGGGGGATGTTCTCAAACTCAATCGTCCACGTGCCGTTCCCCGTAACGGTCGTCTTCCCAACGTACGGACCAAAGCTGGCGACGACATCCGCCGACTGTTGACCCCAGCCTGCACAGCGCAAGACAGCGAGGGCAAGCAATCAGAGGAGAATAGAGTCTAGACAGAGACGCACGTGTGGGTACGTATGGTTTGCTTGCTATTGTACGCCGAAAGACAACAACTGCGACACCGCACACCCGTACGCAAACACACACACGCGCACGCACACGCACACACATGCACAAACACACAAAGCATCAACCACACACAGCGACCCACCCCAGATGCGTGCATACAGCGGCGCGCCCTGCAGCACCATGTTGTCGCTAAAGAAGGACGGCAGGCGAAACACAGGCGCGTCGCTCTTCACTGCCTGCATCTTCGGGTCATAGTGCTTCGCGGGCGCCCAAAGGTTCTTGGCGCTCGAGCCCTCGCCCACGCGGTGTGCGCTTCCCTGTTGCACATTCTGTCTGTTACCGTTCGAGTACGGGTTGCGAAATCCGAACCCGCTCCACAGACGGGACGTCCAGGCCATGTGGTGCGGAGGGGACGGCGGCGATGCATCCCGGCAGCGCGCCAGCTCGAACCGGCCGAGGCTGAGAGCGACGAACCCGCACGCGACCAGTGTCACGATTAGGAGCGCCCAGCCGGCCGCACTTCTCTTGTCCATTTTCCTTATAGTTAACGAACTGCCGGTAGTTGTGTTTACAGTTGAGATGCAGGAGTCCGCGCTTTCTGGGAACGGACACCGTGTGTCGTGGCTGCGGGTTGGGCAGATTATCAAGCCGCAGGCAAGGGGGGATCGACGGGTCGGCAAGAGGGAAGGGAATTTGAAAAATGCGACGTCTCACAGTTTTTGTTGACGCATGGTGTGCATTCTTTTGGCAAAGTGGCTGAAACGACCGTGTCCGGCACTCCTAAACCAACACGCGATGACGCACGTGGGGTGAACGACCGCCATCAACCACACACACCTTCTTCTCGCCCTCCTTGATTTCCTTTCGAGGTGCTTGTGTTCAGCGCAGCACGACGGTCCTTCAAGGGCCGGTGGCTGACGGTGACGTCGCGCTTCGGCGTCGGTGGATATTCCAGTAGCACGCACGCGCTCACATACACACCGGCACACCCTGACTATGAAACACACTATGAAACATCGACAGAATTGAGATAAGCGGAATTTGCGTGCAAATTTGGGATCTCCGCCAATTTGCGCGCCCCTTTCGAACCCCCACTATCCCAATAAAGCAAGAGCGTGCATGAGTGACGTCGCCGTTGCGCAGCGCATGCCGATTGGTTGCCTTGGCTTCAGATGGGAGTAACAAGGTCCGGTCACAGCTAACCCATTTTACAGGAGCGGTACTCACGGGGTTTACAGCACCCGCACGTCAATGAGGTCCCCTAGAGGATACTCACGCACCGCATCCAAGCCCACGTCCGTCTCGTCGTCGGGCGCAACGACGTTCCCTTCCTCGTCCACGACGCGGTCAAGCTCAAACCGTCGCTCGTCCGTGCCGTCGCCGTGCCCCGGACGAACAGAGTACGGCGCGAGTTTGAGGGACACTGTCGCAGAGCCATAGTCGAACGCAAGCACAAGTGCCTCCTGTTTGTGATAACAGACGGCATGTGCCCATAATTACAATGTGCGATCCTTGGACAAGCAATTCCATCCACACAGAAACAGTGCCAACGCCCGCAACATATAAACTGAACAATCCACTTCACCTTGTACGCCGAAATTTCCGGTGTGTAGGACGTCGTGAGTTCGAGAACCTGCAGCCGCCAGCGTCAACGCATTGGTGCCACAGTCATGCCACGCAGGTCGCTGGGCTTTGTAGTGCAGGCAACGCAAACAACAACGAAATGGATCGCCGGCAAACGAGATGAAACAAAAGGCGACAAGCAGTCAAGAGAAGCCACCTTAAATGCAATGCGCTCGCCAGGCATGGGCGGCCGGACCAGGGGAGCGAGATCGTCGTATCGGCCGCGGGGACGGCTTGGGAATTCGGCGGGAGCCTGGCCGAAGTGGTGGGAGAGGGCCGAGTGCAGACACATAAGAGAGGGACCAAAACGTGCACGTATTCCAGCTGTCGCATTAGCAAGACGCCTTCAAGATACACGCACTCACGAGAAACCGGACTCACCTGTGGCCGTGTTCCGGCAACAGCGGGTTGTTGCATCACTTCAGCCGACTTTCCCTTCGCGACAGCGGACGTGTGATTAATCGAACCCTTCGCCGGTGTTGTCTGCGTCGCAGGTGCACTCGGTTGCTTCGGCTGGGCTTGGGGCTGTTGCTCCTTCCCACGCGGCTGCGACGCCGTTCCGTTCGGCGCATGCTGTGCGCCCTTCTTCTTGCCCTTCTCTTGCTGTTGCCGTTGTTGTTGTTGCTGGGCGGGCGGCTTTTGTTGTGGCTGTGGCCTCGATCGGGGCTGTTGAGCTTGCTGTTGCTTCGCTTGGGGCTGTTGAGCTTGCTGTTGCCTCGATTGGGGTTGTTGGGGTTGTCGCTGCCCGGAATTAGGCTGTTGGGCCTGCGATTTCGCTTGTGGTTGCGCCTGTGGCTGTTGCGCCGGTTTGGGCGGCTGCCGCTGCGCAGGCACGGGAGTGGACTGCGCCCTCAGACGGTCCCACACGGCATTCACATCGCTCCCCTTCGTTCCATTTGCTGCTGCAACAAGAACAAGGGAAAGGTATTTCAGTAAGCCGGGAATACGGCCGAGAGGGTCACTATGTCACAAACGAGAGTGCGCACGAAGTCACACATACATGCACACCCACACACTCAGCGCAACCCTCCACAGACGCACCCTTTGGCACGGCATTCCCCGTGGGCCCCTTCTGCCGCTTGTTCGGCTGAACGTCCTCATCAGACGACGAATCGGACGAATCGGACGAATCGGACGAATCTGCCAATTGCTTGCGAGCAGGAATGCTGACGGAGCTGTCGGAACTGCTGTCGGAACTGCTGTCGGAACTGCTGTCGGAGCTGCTGTCGGAGCTACTGTCGGAGCTAGAGTCGCTCTCGCTGGACTCGCTGCTCGATGACTCTTCGCTGCTGCTTGACGAAGAGGAAGGCGGTGTTCGGGCGCGTTTGCGACTTTTGCGCTCGGGCGCTGCGCTGCCGTTTGCCGCAGAGTGCGACGAAGTGCCCGGCGCGCGTGGCACCACACTGTTGGGAAAAGATGCTTGCGCAATCAGATCTAATTCATGACGCTTGGTAGTCGGGCTCAGTACCACTAAACCCACACGCACAAAACACAACACACCCGCGTGTTACACACACACGCACACACACACACACACACACACACACACACACACACACACACACACATACATACATACAACACATAGCAACACATGCACACAGTAAATACGCACGAGCACACAGTACAATAAATTTCCGGCACTGTAACCGGGCAATACATGTGTAAAAAGCGACTTACTGGACGACGTCCCCATCCCTCAGCACGTCTATCCGCTCGGCTGGCAGCAACAACGCGCCATCCATAAGGAGATAGATGCCGCCGGGACACGTTTTTCGCAGGGAAAATCGCGATTCGACCTGGTGCGCAAGGTCGGCCACTGCGCGGCACTCGACGGCGCCATCGAGAAAGAACCACACTGGATAGCCCGTCCGCGCAAACTCAGCGCACACTTCCGGGGCAAACGTCACACGCACGCGCGCGACCATTTCAGTCGTCACGCGCGCCTCGATCGCAAGCAAATTGAATGGTCTGTGTCTGTTTTTCTCTTGCGTTTTCACGTGGCGTCCTGGTCCTGTTACTTTGTAACGCTACATTTTCCGATTGTCTTTTTACGATCGTAACACTAATTCCGAACTCTGTTTTTCTTTTTCTTTTTTGAATTTAGAGTCACAAAGTAAGCGTGGGTCGCCACGCACACCGCGGTTCGTCGTGTCCCCTCTGAAGGACTCTCCGTAGTGTCCCGAGGACGTGCTCAACCTGCCCGTGCATGTAGCAAGGCGCCAATTCGCG
The DNA here is from genome assembly GCA_943704525.1 of Pigoraptor vietnamica. Lineage (NCBI taxonomy): Eukaryota > Filasterea > Ministeriida > Capsasporidae > Pigoraptor > Pigoraptor vietnamica. Next base: position 8,570 of record CALSCQ010003029.1, on the reverse strand, counting down.
AGCGATTTTGGACCGATTTTCGTCGTGGCGCGCCTCGTAGTTATTGACGACTCCCGCGGTGTCTTGTTGTTCTTGGGCGTTTGAGGGGCGCTGAGAGGCCACCTGGAAGGCCGCGGTGCGGCCGCGCGCCAAAATGAGTGACTATGTGAGTTTGGACAGACTTTGTACGCCCTAGCCAAACACGCAAACTCTCTGCGTCGTACTCGCAACGTATTCACGCACGCACACACACACACACACACACACACACACACACACACACACACACACACACACACACACACACACACACACACACACAGCACAGCACAGCACAAACTCGCACACACACACACACACACAACAACACACACACACACACACATACACACATACACACACACACTTGTGAGCAGTCGGCACTCATTGCATGTCCTCTACACTTCAGGAGGTGCGGCGCGGCACAATCGTTAAGCCGCCGCCCGGTCTAGGCGAATCTTTCGACCACCTACGCATCGCGCGACAGGCATCACGCGAGAGCGTACAGAGTGACGTCGTGAATGTGAAGGAGGGGTACATGGTCAAGAAGGGCCACTTGCGACACGTGAGTGGCTGTGCCTGTGTTACGTTGGTGTGGTGTTTCGCAAAAACTGCCGCGGGTGGAGAGGTGTGCGACGGTATCTGAATGTGGCGCATCGCGCGCATGCTGTCTGCGCGCCCCTAAGCGAAGAGCGTTCGACGCATTGAGTGGGTTGTTTGTCTCTCCGGCTTCGCAGAACTGGAAGAAGCGCTGGTTTGTGCTGCGAGGGCACAACCTTTACTACTTTCGGCAGACGAAGGTCCGTGTTTTGCCTTAATATGGCTATTGCCTCTTTCATGAGTCCTTGTCTGTGCGGTGTGCTTTGTGCGTTCGCCACTCAACTTCTGCTACTTTCCCCCATGTCCTTTTCTCACCACTTTGTAACGCAAAGGACACGAACACGCGCGGCAACATATACCTCGTCGGCGCCACGGTGATACGGCTGAAGCACCGGCAGAAGCCGTACGTCTTTCGGATACGCACGTCGAATGGCGTCGATTTCATGTTCCACGCGTCGTCGGAGAGCGAGCTGGAGGACTGGATCGTCGCCATTGAGAAGGCGACGCACATCAATGACGTGGGTGGCTGCCGCTGCACGTGCAGGGGGATAGAAGTCGCATACACAGCGAAATGCACACACATGCACGCGCGCACACGCACACGCACACAGAAGTCGCATACACAGCGACCTGCACACACATGCACGCGCGCACACGCACACGCACACAGAAGTCGCATACACAGCGACATGCACACACATGTACGCGCGCACACGCACACGCACACAGAAGTCGCATACACAGCGACATGCACACACATGCACGCGCGCACACGCACACACACACACACGCACACGCACACGCACACGCACACACGCGTGCTTTCGACTCGCAGTCATGCATGCTTATTCAAGATGTATCTGAACCTTCTCCATCCATTCAAACACGCCTTAATCTCTCACAACGTTTTCATATTGCGCTCTGTGGATGTGTTGCGCTTTCAGAACTTGGCGAATGCGGCGCCTCCTGTGGAAGTGACGCCCTTTGGCGACACGTACGGACTGTCCGGAGAGGACCTCGAGACAATCAGCCGCAACTCTTTCCTCGAAATGGCCTTTGGGAACGACGACGATGACATGGCGAGCGACGACGGCGACGACGTGGACGACATCGAAGAGGTGGGCGTTGTGCGGCTGGATCGCCGCAATTGTTCACTCGTCTCAACTTGCGTGGTGCATGTCTGCCACACTGCTCGTTGTTCGTTTCGCGTGCGCGCCTATGTGTGTGTTTGTGTGTGTGTGTGTGTGTGTGTGTGTGTGTGTGTGTGTGTGTGTGTGCTCTGATTGATAGGAAATGTGCAGGTGGCAGTGCCACGTGACGCGGAAGGTGTCCCTGCGGATGCCGCTGCGCCCGGCAGTAAACAACCGGCAGAGGCTCTCCCGTGCGTTCTCAGCGGCTTCCTGGTGAAGAAGGTGCGGGAGCGTGTTTTGTTGCATGAAGTCGTTGTGTACGCGCGCAGTGTGTGCGCGCGCGTGTGTGCGTGTGTGGGTGCGTGTGTGGGTGCGTGTGTGTGTGTGTGTGTGTGTGTGTGTGTGTGTGTGTGTGTGTGTGTGTGTGTGTGTGCGTGTGCGTGTGCGTGTGTGTATGCATGTGTGCAGCCACATGAATCTAACATCTGGTCCCTTGTTCCGCAGGGTCGGAGGCGCCTCCACAATTGGAAGTTGCGCTGGTTTGTCCTTGGTGACCGCACGCTCTCGTATTACAAGACGTCAATGGTGCGCATTTGTCGAGTTTGACTCTGAAACTTTGCACGTCTTACGCCCGTTTCTCGGGTGCTGAGTGCGTGGCGAGGCTGTGTGTGACCCTAACCCTGGCCCTAACGTGTTTCTCGGGTGTCTCTGCGTGATTCGGGTGTGACCCTAACCCCAACCCTATGTGCAGGACGAGCACGCGCTGGCAACCGTGCGCCTCGTGGACTGCTTTGTGGAGGAAATTCCGCACCACAGGCAGTACGTCTTTGCCGTGTCGCTGCCCGACAGGTCGCAGCTGGTGCTGCAGGCGGCCACGTCGGAAGGTGTGTCATTGGTGCATCCCGCGTGAAATTGCCTCTTTGTTTTGCAAGTTCACATGTGGCGGCATCTCTGACACACATGTGCGCACGACATTCCCTCGCATTCCTATTTCTTGTCCCCTTCAGAGCTCTCGCAGTGGGTGGATGCCATTGGCGAGGTCTGTCGCCTTGCAACCGAAGAGGCGCAGAGGCAGCGCGTGGAGCGCGCTTCGATGGACAGCCGTGGCGGCGACGTCGAAACGGCCGCGTCCGCGGTATGTGCCCAGCGTGTCCTGCCTCGTTCTCCTACGTGCAGCACGCGATCAAGTTGTTGGACCGCCCTCTGTGCTCACTTCACTCGCGTCCGCCTGTCGCAGGCCGTCAGCAGCGCGCTTCCGCCGCCCGTGTTTGTGCCGGACGAAGTGCCCGCGCCGTGCCCTCCCCTGCCGTCGCACGCCGATCTCATCGAGGCGATGAAGGATCCGGACGCCGGGATACCCCTCGCCACGCGCGTGTACAGGCTGAAAACGTGCAAGCTCTCGTTTGCGGGTGGGCGCTGCACTGTGTGGAACCTCGCTGGGGACTTCTGCTTGTGGCTCTCAATGGCGCACACAGAGACACGTCATGCTTGCATACGCCCTTTCGTTTCTGCCACACGACTGCCTGCGCGTATTTCACCCCCTGCATCATGGGACCCACTTTCACGCGCTCGCATTCACCGGTATTGCCCACAGCGAGCGAGATGATCGACTGGCTGCTCTCGTGGTCCTTCATCACGTCACGTGACTCTGGAGTGGCGATCGGGCGCATGCTGGAGCACGAGGGGTTCATTGCGGCGGCGTCCCACAAGCGACAGCTCTTCGACGACGGCCCGTTCTACTACCGATTCGCAAAGAGGGACACTGGCACTGTGCGCTCGACCACGTCGGCGAGGGTGCGTGTCACGCTGCCTGCTTTATGGCTATGCGTGTGTGTATGCGCGATTGTGTGCAGCGTGGGCCTGCGTGTGCTCGAGTGTGTGTGTATGTGCACTTGTGTGGGCTTGCGTGTTCGTGAGTGTGAGCAGGAGTGTGGCTTTGCTAGTGCGCTCTTGTAGCTCACGTGACGCTGTGCGTGGTGCCCCACAGCACGGTTCGAGCGAGGACTCGGATGACGACCCTCTCGATCGCTCAATGGGAAATGCGTCGGTGACGCCGAGGAGAGCGACCGAGGGGGAGACGCTTGCTGGGTGGGTCGCTGGAGCGGAATGGCGAGTTGTTGGTTTTTTTTTTTTTTTTTTTGATGTTGTTGTTATAACGTATTTTCACCACGGTGCGTTGGTGGGGTTGTTTACATGCCGTCGGACACGGTTGTCTTTGGTCGCTGAGTTCGATCGTTCGTGTTTGTGTCCGCTGCGTACGTGCGCAGGTTTCTGCAGAAGAAGGGACACATGCGGCACAACTGGAAATTGCGGTGGTTTGTGCTGGGCCAGCGCACGCTCGAGTACTTTGAGAACGACAAGGTGTGTGCGTGGAGCGGGCCGTTCGAAACGTTTTAGCCCTGTTCTCTCCCTCTGAAGCACCTTCAGTTGTTACACGGAGTTACTCTGGGTTCTGTTGTCGCCATCCTGCAAGCTTTGAACTCGAACATTATCTTGAACTCGCAATTCACTTTCCTCTCGCATTCCCACAGGCGACGGAATCGCTCGGTGTCATTCCGCTCTCCGGCGCAATGGTCGCCGCGCGGCCAAACTCGCGGTGGCAGTTTGCGTTCTGCGTGACGACGGGTCCCGAGAACGGGAAGCGCGAGTACATGATGCGCGCATCGTCGGTCGATGAGATGGAGAAGTGGATTACGGCCATACAGCTGCGCGCGGCCGACGCGATCGACCGAACACTCATCGCCACTCTATCGGCGCACTGATGTTCCATGTCGTCTGGACTCACGCATGGCGCTTGAAAAGTTTGAATTGCAGTGCTTTGTCTCGTTATTTTGTCGTCTCTGTCGCGTTTCGTTTGCCTATATAAACGCACGCGCAAGAATTTGATACTTCTCTAAAATTAATGGCTCAGCTCCGTTGCATATAAACGCACACGCGAAACGCCACGCACACGCCGCACACGCCGCGCAGTTCACAATCGAAAAACAAAACAAAACAACGCAGCACAGTTATAAACAATACGCTAATCCACAGTCGTCGGCGTTAACGACCCAGAGACATCATACGCCATCGCAACACGTGACGCATACGTCGCACTCAGTCGTGGAACTCGCGGCCAGCGAGGACGGCCTTCACGTAACCCGCGCGAATAACAAAGTCACCAAAGTGTTCGCCGCTGGTGCGTTCCTTCGCGTACCGGTGAAGTATGGGCGTGAGCGCGGCGACGATCTGTTCCTCCGTCTGCGACTCGAGATAGAGCTTGTTGAGGCGGTCCCCCGCGAAGCCGCCGCCAAGGTACACGTTGTACACCCCAGGGGCCTTGCCGACAAACGCAATCTCGGAAATGTACGGGCGCGCGCAGCCGTTGGGGCAGCCTGCGAGGGGAGGAGGGGAGTTAGATACTGCGTACCAACACAACAGCAAAGTGCCCAGCAAGTGAGATACGATGCACCACCACAGCAGTAGAAGTGCCCAGGGATGCGCAAGTGCACGTGATGCCCTCGAGTGCACAAGCGAACACACAAACATGTATCGCATACGTCAGCTCGCAACACAAACTGGTATACTCGAGCCACGGCCTTTGACACTGCCTGTCCCACACACGGCCACCCACCGGTCATTCGGATCGTGATCGCGTCGTCCCTCAGGCCGGCCTTCTCCAGCTCCGCCTCAAGCAATCCGACGAGCGATGGGAGGTACCTCTCGGCCTCCGCAAACGCGAGGCTGCACGTGGGCAGCGCCACGCACGCGAGCGAGTTGAGCCGCATCCCGCTGTGCTTCGAGTTGCCGACGCCGTACCGCGCGAGCACGGCCTCAATCGTGCCCTTGTCGGACGCGTCGACGTTCCCGATGATAATGTTCTGGTTGCCAGTCAATCGGAAGTCGCCCTTGTGCACTTTCGCCACCTCGCGAAGGGCCGTGCGGAGGGGCAGTTCGGGCGTGTCCTTCACTCGACCCCCCTCAATGTACAGCGACAGGTGCCATTTGCCGTCCGCACCGCGCGTCCAGCCGTAGCGGTCGCCGTTGTCGGTGAACGTGTACGGCCGCGCGACGCCGAGCTTGTAGCCCAATCGCTCCTCGACCTGGGCCTTGAACCAGTCGAAGCCGTTGTCCTCGATGGTGTACTTGAGGCGCGCGTGCTTGCGATTCGTGCGATCGCCAAAGTCGCGCTGGACGAGCATCACCTGTGTCGGTTTGTGCAGCGTCAGTTGCATGCTCATGATTCCGCATTTGTACCACATGTTAACACACACATCGCATGCACTTATACATGGGCGCGTCACGCACACACACACACACAAACACACACCCACACACCCACA
>CALSCQ010003028.1:22735-58790 GCA_943704525.1 Pigoraptor vietnamica | reverse complement strand
AAAATATGAATTTAGAGGGTCACTTTTTCGGCCAATCATGTCGCGTCATCCGGGGCCACAAGTCCCCGGGACCGTGGTAAATCAGGAATCGAGAGTTGCATACCCCGTTCAGTACACCTGCGTCCATTTCGGCAATGATGGAACTTAACGAATTCTCGCTAAACATTTATCCAATCAAAAAACGTCCTTGATCTCGCTACAAGCTAAACAGAGGGTGCGGCACGTGAAAAGGCCCATTTTGGAAATTGCGGGTAAAATATCCAATCCGGGCCATTTCGTGTTACCTGGACAGCACTTTGGGCGATCGATTTGACACCAAAGGGGCTCAAAATCCCGATGCAGAGGGCGGGCACTTCCACGCGCGACGGCTGCGAAATCACACGTCGAGGAACACGCGAGGCTGTTCGCTTTCCTGGCTTACACTCTTTCCCTCTCCGTGCATGCGGCAAGCACACGGAGCACGCGCTCTGCTGCTGTGAAGTCGTGATGTTGTGAGAGAAAAGCGTATCGCAAAATCGAGGTGCCAGGAATTTTGGATCGCGCGCCCACCAATTGGCTTCGCTTCGAAACTTGGCGCGTCGCGCCTATTTGCGAGCCCCGCACCTTGAAGTGTACTCGGCGCTCAGTTGCTGATCCCTGCATCGAAAAATGGCGCGCCATGCCGAGACTGCTCTGTGGGTTGCCGCGGCGCTTGCGCTCGCCGTTGTCGGTGTGACGGCGCAATGCGAGACGACCGACGTGTACTTTGACGTCGTGTGGCGCGACCACCACAGCGGATACCCGTCCAGCCCCTCGCAGCGGCATCCCGACTTTGAGCGGAGCAGCTATCCGACGTCCACGAAGAACGTCGTCCTGCAAACGCTTGACGCGAACGGGTGCGTGCCGTTTCTCGGGAAAATTCATTCTCCTTTAAGTCCTTTTTGTTCTGGACTTTAACGGAATGTCAACTGTGTGCAGCAAACCCACGCCCAACCCTTCCATCTGGAGCCTCGCGGAGAACAGGCGCGCGTTCATCAGCAACGACAGCTTCTACACGTGGTTCAACGACGGGCCGTTCGCGAGCGGCCTGAAGAACATTCGCGTGGATGGCAAGATGAAGTGGTCGCGCGTGTCTGCCGGTTCCGCTAAGTTCAGGACGGCGGCCGCCCAGCAGACGGACGGGACGAACTATTTCCCTCTGAATGGCCTCGGCTTCAACGATTATTACACGAACGGCAACAACTATGCCTTCACGACGGAGCTCAAGTTCAAGTTTCAGTACAAGGGCTTCGAGTCGTTCACTTTCTCTGGCGACGACGACTTCTGGGCGTTCATCGAGGGGTACCTCGTCGTCGGTGGGTGTGCGGCGAGCTGTCGTAACATTTATCTGTGCATCCCTGCTTCACACTCAATGTGGGAACTGACTCCATTGCGCGCGTGTGTGTATGTGCGTGTGTGTGCGTGTGTGTGGTGCGTGTGTGCGTGTGTGCGTGTGCGTGTGCGTGCGTGATTGTGCGTAAATCATCAGATCTTGGCGGCCTTCATTCTCCCGAGTCTGCGACGATTTCTCTCCCGCCAAACACCAAGATCACGAGCAACACGGGTGTCGTGCAGAATGTACGTGACAATGTGCTGCCTGCGATTGCGTGTGCGTGCGTGTGCGTGCGTGTGCGTGCGTGTGCGTGCGTGTGTGCGTGCATGTTCGTGTGTGTGCGCGCGCTTGCGTGCATGTATCGTGTTTTCCTGAACGTGTGCAACTCTTGCGTGAGCGCAGCTCATTCTCATCCCCGGGAACGAGTACACGCTGAGCATTTTCAACGCCGAGCGACACACCACTGGCAGCACGTTCTACGCCGAGACGACCCTCTACTTTTCTCCGAGTGAGTGGCCAAACAAAGCCTGGAGTTCGATGTGTGCGGGTGACTGACCCTAACCCTAACTCTCTATGTCAGTTGTCTCTCAATCGTGCACTCCCTTTACCTTACTTCAATCTGCGCGGTCGCTCGCTCATCCCTTTTCATTTCGGCCTGCGTGCACTCCCATTATTACCTTACTTCAATCTGCGCGGTCGCTCGCTCATCCCTTTTCATTTCGCCCTGCGCGCGCACAGCGGTTACGCTCTCGACAGAGAGCAGGGACGCCTCCTTCATCGTCTACAAAAACATTCCCCGCACTGTCAACATCACACTCAGCTACCAGCCGGACCAAGACACGACGGTCACGTGCCGCGCGGCAGACGGGAGCGCGGTTTTTACCCCGATCACTTTCCCCAAGTGCACGACGACGCGCACCATGCCAATGCCCGTGATCTTTGCGAGCGCCAACTTTGTGGGCGCCGTCGTGTCGTGCACGGCCAACTCGACCGGGATTTACAGCGGCGTCAACTCCAACAACGGGACGGTGAAGACATGTGGGTGCGCGTGGATGTGGCGCGGTCCTGTCCTTGTTCTGCTTGACGAACGCATGCCTGTCTCTGCGCGGATGTCCTTTATGCTGACAAGCATCAATTTAAATCTTCCATATCCGTTTCCCCTTCGTCTCAGTGTCCAAGAACCCGCCGACCTTCATCAATCCTCCCGCCAACGCAACGGTCTCCTGCACGGGCGTGTCCACTATGCCGACGCTCTCGACAAGGGACGATTGCAACAACTCGACGACCGTGACTCAGAGCGAGACAAGGACGGCGGGAGCGTGCACGTTCCAGTACCTTCTGACCCGGACGTGGACTGCCACGGACAAGTGCGGAAACACGGCGACGTACACGCAGGTGATCAACGTCACGGATAACGTCGCTCCTACGTTCACGTCGAACGTAGCGGACCAGGCCGTTGCATGCGGCTCGACCATTCCTTCGCCCGTCACCCTCACGGCCACCGATAACTGCGGCGGGACCGTGACGCTGTCGGCGACGAACGAGACGACGACGCCGGGTGCTTGCCCGCGCAACTACACGATCACTCGCACGGTCACCGCGCGCGACGAGTGCGGCAACGCAAACACGTTCCGCTACTACATCTACCCGTTCGACGCGACCGCACCCAAGTTCACGAGCGTTCCCTCGGACATTTCGGTCTCGTGCCAGTCTGTGCCTGCGGGCGGCATACTGCAAGCGCAAGAGACGTGCGCGGGGACGCTCTTCAACGTGAACCCCACGGACGTGACGCAGGCGGGGTCGTGCGCCAACACGTACACGATCTTCCGCCGGTGGAGGGCCATCGCTCAATGCGGGGGCGTCACGCAGTACGAGCAGAAGATTTCGGTGAGCGACCGCGAGGCCCCTGTCCTCCAGAACGTGCCTGCGCCCGTCACCGTCAAGTGCACGGACCCCGTGCCAACTGCGCAAGTCTCGGCCGTGGACTCGTGCTCGGGCACGCCGACAGTCTCCTTCTCGGAGACGAGAACCAATTCGTGCGCGACTGCCTACACGCTGACGCGCACGTGGTCGGCGAAGGACGTCTGCGGCAACACGTCCCCGACGGCGACGCAGGTTGTGCAGGTGACGGACAATGTCGCGCCTGCCATCTCGAACGTGCCGCTGGACGCGACGGTCTCTTGCGAGGCGGTGCCCGCTGCGCCCGTGAATGTGGCTGTCAAGGACGACTGCGACACCGCCCCGAAGCTCACCTTTGACGAGACTAAGACGGCTGGCAACTGCCCCAACCGCTATACGCTGAAGCGGACGTGGTCGGCGGTGGACGCGTGCAACAACCCGTCCTCGGCCTCTCAGACGATCACGGTGACCGATAATGTCGTGCCGGTGCTTGTGGGCGTGCCTGTGAACGCCTCGGCCACGTGTTTGACTCTGCCGAATGCGCCGACTGTTACCGCGACGGACAACTGCGGTGCGGCGTCGGTTACGTTTTCGCAGTCGCGCACGAACGGCAAGTGCACCAACGAGTTTACGCTGAAGCGCACGTGGACGGCGACGGACGCGTGCGGACTGACGGCGACGAGCACGCAGACGATTAACGTGACGGACACGGCGGCGCCTGTGTTTACGTCGCCGCCCCCGGCCATCATCGACGCCGAGTGCAGCAGCATACCCGCCGCACCGACCCTCACGGCAACGGACGAGTGCGGCTCGCCGGTGACTGTGACGATGACCACGGCAACGAATCCCGGTTCCTGCACGTCGACGTATCAGATTGTGCGTACGTACACTGCGACGGACGAGTGCGGCAACGTGGCGACGTTTGTGCAGACGGTCAACGTGAAGGACACGACCAAGCCGGTCCTCAGCGGCGTCCCCGCGAACACTGCCATCTCGTGCGAAAACCCTCTGCCTGCCGCGACTGTGACAGCGACGGACAATTGCGGCAGCGCGACAGTGACGTACAAGGAGACGCGTACGAACGGGGCCTGCGCGCAGTCGTACACTATGAATCGCACGTGGACGGCGACCGACGCGTGCGGAAACACTGCCTCTTTGAGCCAATTGGTCACCGTGAGCGACGCCACTCCCCCCGTGTTCAGCGGCGCTCAATCCGAGACGATTCAATTCCCCTTTGCGCAAGCGAACACGGTGCCGGCGATTGCGGCCAAGACGGCACAGGACAACTGCTTTGGCGCCATCAACGTTCCCGGGACGGAGACGCGCGTCAACGGCACGTGCAGCAACACGTTCACGCTCAAGCGCAACTGGACCGCTATTGACGGCTGCAACAATGCCGCAACAGTTACGCAGACGATTCTCGTGTCCGACGGGCGCCTTCCCAACGTGACCGGCCTGCCGAACCCCGTCGACTACTCGACCAAGTGCAGCGTTGCCATTGTCGTCCCCACAGTCCTCGGCCTCAACCAGTCTGGACAGGTGGTGACCGTGTCGGGTCCGACCCTGCAGACCATTAACGGCGCGTGCCCCGGCAACTTCACGCGCGTGCACACGTGGGTGGCCAATGACGCGTGCGGTAACACGCAGACATTCCAGCAGCGTGTGACTGCCTTTGACAACGAGGCGCCCGTTCTCGTGGGCGTTCCCGCCGACGCGACTGTGGCGTGCAATGCGGTGCCCGCGGCGCCGACCGTCACTGCGACCGACTCGTGCGGAACGGCCACAGTTGCGTTCAGGGAGACGCGCGTGGACGGCAACTGCCCGTGGCGCTTCACGCTCCTGCGCACGTGGACAGCGACTGACCAGTGCGGGAACGTCGCCTCGAAGACGCAGACGATCACTGTGGCTTCGGCCGCTGCGCCCTCGTTTGCTTCGACGCCGACGGCCACCGTGCGTGCGGCGTGCTCGGCCATTCCCGCTGTTCCGTCGCTCAGCGCCACTGCAGTTTGCGGCACGGCGACGATCACGTTCAATGAGGCGAAGGCTGCCGGATCGTGCGGCCAAGCCTTCACCCTCACGCGCACATGGACTGCCACGGATCAGTGCCAGAACGCTGCCACCGCCACCCAGGTCGTGACGATCGTCGACGAGACGAAGCCGACGCTGGTCGGTGTCCCGGCGAACCAGAACGTCGCGTGTGACCGCGTTCCGGCGGAAAACGCGGTCGCCGTTTCGGCCGTCGACGACTGCGACATCGCCCCCGTCGTAACCGTGTCCACGGCGCGGATGAACGGGTCTTGCGCGCACCAGTACACGCTCGTGCGCACGTGGACGGCGAAGGACGCGTGCGGCAATACGGCAACGGCGTCCCAGACAATCGGCGTTCAGGACGCGGCGGGACCCGTGCTCTCCGGCATACCGGAGGACCGCTCTGACGCGTGCGACGTTGTCGCGGTTCCCCCGGCCGTCACAGCCACGGACGCTTGCTTCGGATCGGTGGACGTGACGATGACGCAGAACGACGAACCCGGCGCGTGTGGAGGGAGCTTCACGCGCGTGTACACGTGGGAGGCGACGGACGGGTGCGGCAACGTGGTTCGGGCGGAAGCGAGGAACATTGTGACGGACACGAAGGCGCCTGTGATCAACGACGTGCCGACTGACTCGGCGATGACGTGCCAGGATGCGTGGGAACTCGAGAGCGTCGAGGACGAGCCCGTCAACGTGACGGACGATTGCGATCCGAACCCCGCGCTGATCACGCAGGAGACAAAGATGCTCGGGGGTTGCGGCAGTAACTTCACGCTCACGCGGACGTTCGTCGCGAAGGACTGGTGCGGCAACACGGCCACGAAGACGCAGACGATCAACGTGGGCGACAACGCGCCGCCGCTGTTCCTCGGGGGCGCCGTGTTCTCGGACGTGGCGCTTGCGGACTGCGACCTCCTTCCCGCCGCCCAGGACGCCATTGCGATTGACTACTGCGATTCCTCGCGCGACTGCATCGATAATCCCGTCGGCGAGGGCTGCCTCGGCAAAATTTACGCGCGCCCGAGCGAGGTCAAGAGCAACTTTGTGTGTCCCAACACGTACACGCTCGTGCGGACGTTCCAGGCCATTGACACGTGCGGCAACGTCGGCCGGATAGTGCAGCACATCAACGTCGTGGACAGGAAGCGTCCAGAGTTCTTCACCGTTGTCCCGGCCGACGCAACGTATGAGTGCGCTGCGCAAGTTCCCGCCGCAACTGCCTCGCAAATGCGCGCCTCGGATCGCTGCGACTCGAGCCCCGCCGTTACGCTGTCCGAAGACGTCAAGAAGACGTGCGACAACCGCGTGAACATCACGCGCACGTGGACGGCGACGGACTCGTGCGGCAACAAGGTCGCGGCTTCCCAAACGGTTCGCGTGGCGGACTACACGGCGCCGGTGCTGTCGGGCTTGCCGGGCGCGACGTCGCTCACGTGCTCCGACCCGTCCCTCAAGACGGGGCCTTCCATGGTGTCCTCGCGCGATCTCTGCGATGGAAGCATCGCCGTCACGTACTCGGATGCCAAGGAAAACGTGCTGTGCACGGGCAACTACACGCTGAGGCGCACGTGGTCGAGCGCGGACGCTTGCGGCAATGCGGTATCGGCCGAGCGCGTCGTTCAGGTGTTTGATTCCGTTCCCCCGGTCCTTCAGGGGGTGCCCGACGACATCTTTCTGACGTGCGGCTCGTCGGTGCCGGCCGCGCCCGTCGTGACGGCCGTGGACGAGTGCGGTACAGTTGTGGGAAACGTCGAGTTCACGGAGGACCAGCCCGTCTTCACATGCAAGCAGAGCTTCAGTGTGCGGCGCACGTGGCGTGCGGTGGACGATTGCGGCAATGTGGCGCTTGCCGTTCGCTTCGTCTACGTGGCGGACACGGTCGCCCCGGCATTCAATGCCACTCCGAACGCCACGATTCACTCGACCAGTGGCGTGCCCCCGGCTCCTGTCCTGTCTGCGACCGACGACTGCTCTGGCGCAGCGAATGTCGTTCTCTCGGAAACGAGGGAGAACGGCTCGTGTCCCGACTCGTTCGTCCTGACGAGGCGTTGGACGGCGACGGATGACTGCGGCAACTTCAACTACGTCACGCAGAGGGTTTCCGTCGGCGACGCCACTCCGCCCGTGTTCGTCGGGGAACCCATCGTGCACCTCAAGTGCGGAGACCCGTTGCCAAACGTCACCGTGTCGGATGACGGTCCTGTCACGCCGAATGTGACCGTCTCGCGGTTCAACGGCGCCTGCCCCAACACGTACACGGTGCTGCGCCAGTTCCGCGCGGTGGACAGGTGCGGCAACCAAGCGGGTCTCGACCAGTACCTCGAGTACGCGGATTCGAAGGCGCCGGTGCTGAGCGGAGTCCCCGCCGATGCCGCGGCAAGCTGCTCTGCGATTCCCGCGCCAGCCACGGTGACGGCGACGGACGACTGCGACTCGCCGGGAAACATCACGATCACGCTCACGGAGACCAAGGAAAGCGTCGTGTGCAACGGGTCGTACGTTCTCGTGCGGACGTGGCGCGCTGTCGATCGCTGTGGCAATGCCGCCGTCGGGGTGCAGCGCATCACGGTGTCGGACACTGCGGCGCCGGTGCTTTTGCACGTCCCCGCGGACTTCTCTGGCGAGTGCGGCGTGGACATTCCGAATCCCGTCACCGCGGTCGACGCATGCTCTGCCGCGCAACTGGACCTCAACGTGACGGTCACTTTCGGTGGCTGCGCGGGGAACCGCACCCTCACGCGTGTGTGGACGGCGACGGACGCGTGCGGCAACGTGGCAACGGCGTCACAGAGGGTGCGCCTGCACGACACGACGCCGCCGCGGTTTGTGGACGCCCAACAAGCCTCCGTTGTGGTGCGGTGTTTCGACCCGCGGCCCTCGAGTGCGCTCTCTGCCGTGGACGCGTGCGACGGTGTCGTGACGGTGGCTCTCAACGAGACAACGGACGACACGCGCAACCTCACGGTGACCAAGGGGTGCCCGACAAACTTCCACATTTTCCGCAAGTGGAACGCGACCGACTCGTGCGGCAACACGGCGCGCTACAACCAGCTCGTCACTGTCATGTACACCGAGTACGGCTACGTGGATCCCAACAGCCTCCTCTTCGTGTCGAGCGGCGGGGGTTCGAACGTCGGCGCTATTGTCGGCGGGATTGTGGGCGGCGTGCTCCTCGCCCTCCTGCTCGTCCTTATCGCGGGCTTCCTCCTGCGCCGTCGCCGAAGGGAGGAGGAGAAGCCCATCCCCGGCAGCTTTGCGAAGATGGCAGGCACCAGCCGCCCTTCGGTCGTCGCCGAGATGATCGTCCCGCCCCCGCCTTCCGCAGAGGCCGTCATTGCGGACGCCGTGGCCGCGTCTGAGTCGGGCGCGCGGCGCCCCTCCTTCCTCGAGAAGATTGTGCCGCGGCGGCTCTCGACGCTTGCCGGGCTGCCGACGGAGGAGGAGGTGCACGCGCGCCAGCAGAACGAGGTCGAGCTGCGCCGCACGTTCACGAACCTGATCAATATGGACCAGCTGGGGCAGATCGCCGAGTTCAAGGCCGCGCAGGATGCCAGCGCTAACGGACCGCCCGGGGGACTCGAGCGCATGCAGTCCATCCCGCTCGACGATCTGAGCGTGGCCGCGTCGGACGTGTAGATGCCAGCCACTTGGTACTGTTGCGATGGGGTATGGCCGTTCGGACCGTTGAGTGCTCTCTCTCTCTTTCTTATTTGCGCGTGCGTGCGCGTGCGTGCAATTGTGTTGCGCTTGTGAGCGCTGTGTGTGTGTGTGTGAATGGCTTGCGACACCTATTAAACTACTCTCTCGGCCTGGTGCTGGGAGGGACTGCTGAAACTGAAAATGGCATGTCTGTGAAACCTGTTACGACTGCGCGTGGGGTGAATGTTACGTGGCTGATGTGACAGCTGTGAAATCTTTATTTGATGCCGTCCATTTGCATATTGGAGATATTTTCAGCACATTGAGAGAGACGCGAGAAGAAGAGAGAATGCGCCCTTCCGTGCTCGTGGCTGTCGTCGCCGCGGCCATCGCCATTGCGTGCGTGATGGCACCAGCCGCGGATGCGCAGTTTCAATTTCAGTTTGACGGGTTCGACTTTGGCGGCGGCGGCGAGTCGTTTTTCGGAGGGCAGGGCGGCGAGGAGAAGAAGGAAGCAAAGCAGGCGAAGGCGGCGTCGCCGGACGGGGAGATTGACTTCGGATTCCAAGGTGTGAATTTGGGTTGCGCATTTCAGCGTTTTCATAATGCGGCGACTTGTGCCCTCTTGACTCGTTGGGAGAGGAGTGTCCAAGACCACACGAACACAACGTGTCTTTTCTCCGTCTCCTGTGCGTCAGAAGACTATATTGTGAGGGCTGCAGAAGCGCGGAGATTCCTTTCTTAAGTTGTCCTCTCGCTGCGTGGTCATCATCATTTTTGATATATGCGTTGAGGCGTTTTGCTGTTTGCTCACACACACACACACACACACACACACACACACACACACTCTCTCTCTCTCTCTCTCTCTCTCTCTCTCTCTCTCTCTCTCTCTCTCTCTCTCTCTCTCTCACACACACTCACACACACACACACACACACAATGTGCCCACGCGCAGACTGCTACGTGTGCAAGGGTGGGCGGCATTGTGTGCCGACGCCGTTCGATTGCCCGTGCCCCGGCCACCGCGCGGTCAAGTGCCGCCTCGGTGACTGGTATATCTGCAAGCCCGCGGGCGCTACGTGCTAGTGACAACATGTTCTGTTGGCCCAATGCGTTTGCGTCTGCCGTGTCGTGCGTCGTCGGCTGCGTTTGTTGCGTTGCTTACTGCGTCTGCGAGTACCCGCGTCTCTCTTCTATAAAGTGCTCGTTGGCGAATGTCCGTGGAACAAGTCGCTGTGTCTTTCTTTCTACCTGGCGAATATGTCAGTGAGATTCCCATGTCTCTCTTTTAAAGTGCATGCTGACGAATGTCTGTGGGAACAAGGCTCGCTTCCCATGGCTCTCTGTTAAAGTGCTCGCTAGCGAATGTATGGCAATAAGGCTCGCTTTCCCCATGTTCACGCGCTACCTTGGGTTACCCCAGTCTATTCAAATCTGAGCGCACGTGTCTGAGCGCACGTGTCTGAGCGCACGTGTCTGAGACCCATATACACGAAAGGATATCTTCATAGACAGACAGACACCGGCGACGGCCGCGACGCGCGGTGAGAATAACGACGACGCGCAAATCAGTTGGAGGAGAGGGGGTTAGAAGTACAACACACGAGAGGCCGCAACGCAGGCAAACTGGCGCGGACGCAAGGCACGTGCACGCATATTCGCGAAGGTTGCCGCTGGACTGGCGCACGCGACGCGGGTCGCCATCGCGTGCGACGGAACGGCACGTTTACTGGTACGAGGCCGCGGGCGGAGGAGCAAACGCGCCGTCGTTGCCAGCCTGTCCCTGGTACGAGCCGCCGTACTGGCCGCCGCCCTCGGGGACGCTGCCCCAGCCGGACGCCTCGCCGTCGCTGTTGTACTTCTTGATGGCAAAGAACGTCGAGGGGATCTGCGCGGGAGAGGCATTGTTGGTTGGTGTTGTGAGCCACTGCGGTGCGTCGGAGGTGCAGGGGGGAACTGAGACGTAACACAACACAGACGCACTCACAGAACACACAGACACAAAAACACACACACAAAACCACACACGCTCACACTCACACTCGCCTCACACTCACACTCGCACAAGTTGTTTATACAAGCATACCCGCGCGCACACAAATACACACACACACACACACACACACACACACACATACACACATACACACACAATCAGACACACGGCAGATAGGGCACGTGCTGACGTGCAGCAGCACAGTAGCCGCAACCCACCCAGGTGAGGATCGAGAAGAAGCTGAAGGCAATCGCGGCCTGGGCGGCGTTCTTGACGCTCGAGGGGAGGCCGCCCGTGTGCCCGGCGTTCCACTGGTTGACGAGGAGGCAGAAGGCGACGAACCACAGCAGGCTCCACACGGCAGACAGCACAGTCTCAATGCCGGCAAGCACCTTCTTGCGGCCCTCGCACGAGTCCCAGAGGATCTCGAGGGGCACAAAGACGAGGGCAATGATGAAGGCCGTCACGCCGATGCCAATGCCGTAGTTGCAGTTGGCCGACTTGCCATTGTAAACGCACACGCCGGCGATCTTGCACTTGTCCGCGATGCAGCCAAACACAATGATGGCGAACAGCTGCGCAGCAATAACAGCGAGTGGGATGTCACTGGAAGTCAACAACTACAGACGCAATAGCCCTTGGTAAGTTAACACGAACACGCAATACAAACACAACACATGGTGTACATGCAATACGCTTCTCACAAATCGCGCAATAAAGGCAAACTCACAATCTCCACAGGCCGGAGAATGAACGAGGGGCGGCGAACGACGGCGCCGATGTCGACCATTTTCGTTATCTCTCCGCTACAGCGTCAACCGTGACACAAGGGCGAATATAAAAACACAGCAGATACCCCTCGATTATATCGTGGAGCAGACTGCCTAGCAAACGGACAGAGACCAACCGAGCCGCGAGTGCGGTGTGCGCAGCGGGGTATTGCGTCGCTGTGTCTGTGGCTGTCGGAGCGTGACGTGTGTGTATGCGTAGTGGTGTGTGTGTGTGTTGCGTGGTGCGGACACACGCGCCAAAGTGCACGCGTGACTCGAATTCTTCCCAAATCTGGGATGACTCGCAGAGATTTAGGAAATCACGTGACAGTTTCCGACACAGATTCCGGCGGCACGCACGGCTTTGAACTGTGAACGGCCACGGGGCGGTTGTGCGCACACGTGCACGCCTCTGCGCGTTTGTGGAACTTTCTTGTTTGCCTTATTTTGAAATTTAGAAGTTGCGCTTGCGTGCGTGGGGTCCTATGCGAGAAGATGTTCTTCCTCGCTGAGTTCAAGGACGTCATTCGCACTCTCCCGGACGACTTTCGAAGGGACCAGGCAGAAGCCATCAACGACGAGCTCAACAGCAGACTAGCAAACAAGGTACGCAGCAATCGGCAGCGATCGTCGCATGGGACTTACGCACTCCGCCTGTGTTGGTAATGCCATTTTTTCTGTGTGTGCTTCGCATGGGGGCGCACTCTGTCATGCCTTATTTTCTGAGTGTTTCGCTTGGGACATACGCACTCTGCCGGTGTTGGTAATGCCCTGTTTTCTGTGCGTTTCGCGTGCTCAGTGTTGGTAATTTCCTATTTTCTTGTCGCTGTGCCAATTCCCGCAGGTGGTCAAGGATGTCGGGCTGTGCATCTGCCTCTTTGACATTATTCACGTTGGCGACCCATACATATACCCCGGTGACGGGTCAACTCACACGCAAGGTCTGTTTGCCGCGCTGCGCTGTCTCGATGTGCTTCAAGCCAATTCCCATCGCTAACCGTTACATGCGTCGCCCGCAGTGAAATTTCGTTATGTCGTATTTCGCCCGTTTATTGGTGAAGTGCTCTCCGGGCGGATAAAAAGTTGCACCGACCAAGGGCTACACGGTGGGCAGGCACCCATGTCGCTAACTATCGTTTTGGAGCTGTGCTCTTGAGGGGAATATTACTGTGTGGTGTCGATAAAAAAAGAAAAAAAGCACTGCTGCTTTGCATGGAAGTGGAAGTGCAGGCTTGTTGGCTCATGCTGTTCCGTTTGCATCTTTCTCGCAGTGTCCATGGGCTTTTTTGAGGACATTGTCATTCCGGCGGAAAACCTCCAGAAGGACACCGTGTTGTATCCCCCAACGTCCCCTTTTTAGCAGCTGCATGCTCAGTGTCCTGTCGACGGTTGACCGAATCGTGCTTGTGAAACCAATATGGTGTGCCTGCGACTAATGATTCGCGCAGTGCTTGTCTCTCTGTGCGTGTGCTTTCCATAACCGTATTGCGCCAGTGATCCCGAGGAGCGATTATGGATGTGGAAGTACGGCGAATATGAACTGTGGATGGACTTGGACGAGCCGATTCGCTTTCGCGTTGAGCGCGAGTCGTTCATTGATGCGCCGGCACTATCTGACCCATCCCAACCCGAGGCGGCGCCTGTTATGCCGGCCACGGCCGACGAGCAGATGCAGATTGACGTTGAGCGCCAAAAAGTTGCGCCTTACACTTTGACGGTGGGTTGTTACGTTGTGTCCCAATGATCGCCTGCCCATCAATTCTTATTGTGCCTTTTCGCGAACAGGGCTCGGTGGACGGGCCCGGTCTTGGTCTGTTGGCCTGGTGGCGGGGTCAATAAATCGGTTTGATGGCTTCAAACACACTTGTTGGAGGACGTACAACACACCCTAGAGACTCTCAAATTGCACGGCACACGCACCGCCCACGGGTAGCCGTTCTGCCCAGCTACTTCAGGGGAAGGGCGGAGGGACAAAAGCTTGTCAGTCGCGTTAGCTCGTGTTTATCGACCGGGTTGTAGCTGCCAGTGCTTCGTGCTCCGTAACGGACAACGGCGTGACGTCGGATGTCCAAAACAAGTAACTTCCATATGTGGCAAGTGAACAAAATTCTGGCGAGAAAATGCATTGGATGGGCTGGCTCAGTCCATTAATTTGACATTGTCCGCGTAAATCTCTGCACAATTGCCCCCTTTTTCAATTCACGAGTCCCCATTGTGGGGGCTTGGCGAGAATCCACGTGGTTGCCGTGACAGCGGACACGCACATTTCCTCTTCTGGCACATGAGCCTTTCTCCATCCGCCTTCGTCACGCCAATTGCCCGTCACACACTCCGACTCCCTCGGTGCAATCGCCCCCGATGAAAAGATCTACAACGACATGGCCATCGGCGCAACTCGATAACAGCCACCGCTTATATTGCTGGACAACGTCCTCTTCGTCACAATTCGTGTCCGTGGCGACTGGATCTTTCCGCGGGTACGGACAAGCCGTTCGCGTTTATCTTCGCCGCACACCGCTTTTCGGGCGTCAAGGGTGGAGATTGGCGAATTGGACGCGTGCCTATATTTAAGCGATCGCCGCCTTCACTGTGTGGGGGTGGGCTGACGCGCGCTGGCACGCGTGGAATGTGGGGCGGACACCGCGTTCGCGACAGCGTGGAGTCCGATCGTATCTAAAGTGCGCCACGCCTGCGCAACAGTTCGTGCGATTTGAAGGACTCCCCCAAGGGTGTCCCCTCGTGGCAGCCGAATCTGCTCTCGGACGCCTATAAGGACTGGACTCGACCCCCCTGACTCCTTCATCGGACGGCGAAGGACGACGGCAGCATCGCGACAAGAAGAAATGGAGTGCTTTGTGAACACGGTCAAGGCGGTCTTTGCCTCTGCGTTCGTGACGGACGGAGAGGTCAAGGGGCAGGCGCGGCTCCTCTTCTTCTCGGAAGAGTGCGGGCGGGTGTCTCTCCACGAGGTCATCCTGCCGAGGGGTTGCATCACGACGCGTATTGAGCAGCTTGTGCACGCTCGTGTTTCGCGCGGCAAGGCTGAAGATCCTCAGGTGGGCGGAGAGAATGCTCATACTCGCTCGTGCGTAGTACGCATGCGCATGTCGCTGATCACCAGCAAATGCTGACCCCTTGGTTGCCTTGCGCAGCGCAAGTCGTTCGATTGCCTCCCCTATACTGAGGACATCGCCTGTCGGATTGCCATCGACTCGTCGCTCGGCGTCGAGGTAGTGTCGTACACGGTGGCGCTGTGTGCCAGCGATGAGGATGTCGAGGACAAGGGTACGCGGCTGCGCGTGCTCGTGGAAAAATCGCCGGACGCTCTTCCCACGTGGTGCGCGTTCATCAACCACCGCATTGGTAAAGGCACGACAGATTTCTCCGCCATCGCCGCGCGGGTCAACGCCAGGCTTGTGGGCCAGGTAAGCGCACGCTCCTTCGCTGTCATCGCTTAGTGCTTTTTAATTGTAGCCACGTCTCACGTGCTTCACCTATATCGACTCCACACAATGTCGCGTGCGTGCACGTGTGCGACCGCTAATTTGTACATCCCATAGGTGGGCTCGATTCAGCGGCGATTGCACGAGCGCGTCGTAGCGGCCATCTCCGCGTCGCAGGACCCGGCGTCCCTGTCCACATTGGAGCTGGTGCACAACGCACTCCGCGAGACGCGCGATGCCGTTCCTTCGCGCCAGTCCGAATCTGCGAGTGCCTCGAATGCGCTCCACCGCATGCTCTACGAGCGCGCGCGGCGACGCAGCACGGGCGCGTTCATCGACGAGGAGCGCGATGCGGCTCACGCGAAGGAGTTTGCGCGTCGTTCGCGGGGACACGTCGGCGACGGCCTCTCGCTCGTCCACATGGCGGCTGTGTACAGCGATGTCACGGTGCTTCACGCGTTGATCGACGCTGGCCACGATGTGTCGCGCCTGTCGCACGGCGTAAAGGCGATCGACTTGGCGTCTTCCGAGTACGTGCGCGACGTGCTGAGGGCTGCGCTGGAGGCTCAAGCGGAGAGGGGAAGCGCACTCGGCCTTGCGCACCGGCTGCACACGGCGCTGACAGTGACGGCCAAGTGAGAGGAGAAGCAGCGGCGGGCGTTGAGCGTGTCGGCATCGCGGCAGCGGACTGGTTTCGCGCGTGCGTCTCTTTGCATTATTGTACATAACATTAAACATGTAAATATGAAGAAATCGAGCCGATCCTCAGAGACTGCCTCTGCTGCTGAACATACGACATACGGACACTGCAGCATCGCTCACATAACAATTGAGGCAACATCAAACCACCCTGTAAACTATTGCATTCACCCTGCTACTGCACATTCATTCCACGAGAAGCCCTCCAGCTGCTGCCCGCGGCAGTGCCTGTTCTGAACACATCGGCTGCGATTGATGCCCGCCGGCCGGTCACCGCTGGGCGGGCTGGCAGCAGTAACTAACTGATATATAGACTTGGCTCTCAATGACTCGAACGTCAAACGGCGCTTTCCCTTTGACATCTAAGTCCCCATTTTGCCCTTGCTTACGCAAATGTTGTGCACATAGCAGTTCGGCAGCCTGAGATCCAACGCGCCACTAACTGCCGCCAACTGGTCCTGTTTATTGCCGTCTGCACGTGGGGATCATCATGAGTGAAATGGCGATCAGATTTTGATACAACTGGCTCGACAAATCGGACATGAGGAGCCCAAGGCGTCATCACGCACCACCCTCACCGCGATAGGCCACAAAAGCTGCCGTTCGCATCTTTCTTGGGTCGTTTAATCGCGAGGACTGCGGACGCGTCCGATTCATCCGTCTTCTTAGAGCACTCGCTTGCATTTCGCTCGTTCTAATTGTCACGTGCGTTCACCTTGTCAGGCCGATCGCGTTTAAATCGGCTGTGGTGTGACTGGTGTGCGATCAATCGTCGGCCACGACATGGGCAAGCCGCTGGACGACGGTCCGCCGCGGCGATCCTCCATCGACCATGCCCTCCGCGCGGAACGCGACGCAGAGCACCGCGAAATCCGCTTCGTGCCGGCGACGCGGCCGGACACGCACATGGATCAGCTAAAGCGAAAGTACATTGCGCTGATTCCGAAGGAAGAGACGCAAGCGCGCGGGGCCACATCGTCGGCGACAAAGGGCGCTGCGGCGAATGGGAAGGCGGGGGATGGAGACGCCCCGGTGCAATCGGGACTGTTGTCTCCGAAGCGCATCCTCTTTCCTGACGAGCGCGTTGTGGAGATGTTGTCGTGGCGCGAGACGCGTAAGATCGGCTGCGGCCTGGCGAATCTGGGGAACACGTGCTTCCTGAACTCGGTTCTGCAGTGCCTGACGTACACGCCACCCCTGGCAAACTACATGCTGACCGGCGAGCATGGACGGCAGTGTGGGTACAACTGCGGTTCCGACTGTGTGGCCGTGCTCGGCGGTGTTGGCGAGTGTTCGCTATGTGCGCCTTGTTGATGGGTTTTCGACACGTCCTAATTCGGAATCTGTCGCATACAATGGCAGGCCGCGCGGCGAGTTTCTGCGCCTTCTGCGAGATGGAGCGTCACGTACAGCGCGCACTGGGCGGTGGCGCGGGCGGCGCGATCCGGCCAAAGAACATAATCCAGAACCTGAAGAGTGAGTGGAAGTTTCTTACGTCATATGAGCCGCCATCCCATGTCGTTCGTGTCTGTGTTTGCGTGTCCTAAGGATGGCCACTCGAGCCGATATGTCGTGTGTTTTGCGGACCCTTAGCGTTCGCCGTTAAACGCGCGCGTCCCCGTCCATCGCAGACATCGGCAAGCAATTCCGCTTCGGACGCCAGGAGGACTCGCACGAGTTTCTGCGATATGTCGTGGACGGAATGCAGAAGAGCTGCCTCCTCAATGCTGCCGCGTGGGTGTTTGTCCGTGCGTGGGCATCGTCGGTACTGCGCTTTCGTGCATGACCCTCGCTTTCCGTATCGTTCGCTGAATTGGGCGCCCGTCCCCTTGTAGCCTCCAGCTCGACGAGCGGTCTAAGGAGACGACGTTCGTACACCGCGTGTTTGGGGGTCATCTGCGCAGCCAGGTCAAGTGCTCGGTCTGCGCGTTCGAGTCGGACGTGTTCGAGCCGTTCCTCGATCTCTCCCTGGAGGTACGAGCGTGCGTGGGTGTGGATGCAGTCTGGACATACTGTGCTGATCTCTCATTCACCCACCCCACGTGCAGATTAAGAGGTGTAGCTCCGTGGAACGCGCATTCAGCCACTTCACGCGCCCCGAAATTCTGGAGAAGGACAACGCCTACAAGTGCTCGAGGTAAGCTTTTCAGCCCGCGTTGCACTGAGTCGCACGCCCTTGTTGACACTGGGCGGAAATTCTCTCCACAGGTGCGCGAAGAAGGTCACGGCGTCGAAGCGACTGACTGTGTACCGCGCGCCCAAGGTGCTGACCGTCCAACTGAAGCGTTTCGATTACACTGGGAAGATTGGCAGCTTTGTCGAGTTTAAGGAGACGCTCGACATCGCGCCTTACATGAGCGAGGGCCAGGTGGGTGACCGTGTGCGACGTGCGTTTGCTTGCCGTTCGAAGGAATCGTCCTCGCTGTGGGCATGTGTTCATTTGCCTCGATTTGTTGTCTTCATGGCTCGCTTTAATTTTTCGCTCGTCAGACCGACCGACCCAAGTACCGCCTCTATGCGGTCCTCGTGCATTCGGGCTTCTCGTGCCACTCTGGCCATTACTACTGCTTCGTGCGCAATTCGAACAACGTCTGGTACTCGATGAACGACTCTTCGGTGCGTGCGACTCTTTGTGTGCAGCATGTAGTGGAGGAGTTGCTCTTCCTTACCTTTTCCGATGTGTTAGTTTCTTTTTCTCATCTCTTCCGACCCCTCTTGTTCTCAGGTCCAGCAAGTGAGCTTGAACCAAGTCCTCAAGCAGCACGCGTACCTCCTGATGTACGTGCGCGCGGACGCAGCGCCGGCCGTGCCAAGGCCAGTAGCGCAGGTATGTGGCCCGTTCATCAAATTCCCTCATTTATTTGTAGCCGTCGGCTGAACGCCAGTGCTATTGTTCTCGACAGGCGAACGGAGCATCTAAGGTTGTCGCGAACGGGACCCCAAAGACGCCAATCGCCGCGCCGCCCGCGCCTGTTGGTGCGACCGACGTGGGAGAGCGACTCAACCGAGAAAAGGCCGAGGCAAAACTGCGGGAGCGCGCTGCGATGCGGACGCCTGTCGCGAACGGTGCTGTTAAGACGAACGGCGTGAACGGGCACACGCCCGTCTCTTCGACGACCGCCACCGCGAATGGCGGTTCCAACGGCGTCAATGGCATTACTAGCGACGTGCAGAGCGTTACGCAGTGGGAAGTGCGACCTTATACTCCCCACGCTTTTGTGGACCCGTCGAAGCTGCTGGGATTCGGGTGGGAGGTTTCTGAGAGGAAACCGACCGCCGCGCGTTCGGACGACGTGGTGCCGTCAAAGAAGCGGGCGGCTGAGGACGATGTGCCATCGCTCTCCGTGAAGCGGTCGAAATCGGACGGTGCCGAGAGTGTTGCGCCTGCCGCCGTTGGTGCCGCGGTGAAAGCGGAGAAGGCGGAGACGCGAGTGGGCGTGAAGGGCACTGGCGACGTGAAGGTCGTCGCGAAGAAGAAGTGGGACGGCAAACGGGACGACAGTGTGCGTGAAGTTTTCTCGGCCTCCTCCTTTGAAAAGATGGGCGGTGCGGGTGAGTGTTTGTACCTGCTGGTGGTACTGAATTAGTCGGCTCGATTTGCCCCTAATGCGATTCGTTGTATTTCGCGTGTAGTGCTGGGATGGAATGACTCTGCAAACACGGTCGATGCCGTGGACGTGAGTGATGAGAGCGACTCGAGGCGGCGCCGGAAACGGGACGAGATTGATGAGATGATCGATCGCGGGCACGTGAAGCGTGTAAAGAAGGAGCGCCAAGAGTCGCATGGCGAGGACGAGGACCAAGATTCTTCGGATGGACCGAAGATCAACCCGTTCCAGGCTGCGCAGACGCGGAAGAATGAGGTTAGTGAACCACTTGAGTGCCACTAGGGATATGTGCCGGGTTCCTAATCACACGCCGGGTCTTTGTTACAGTTCAAGCGGTCACATGGCGCCGGTGGTGAGCCGAGGCCAAACGGGAAGCCGTCGAGTGCAAAGCACGCGAATGGACACGCAAAGCCGCACGGAAATCGTATGAACGGGGTGCGATAGTGTTCAATACACAGACCAAGTTGTACATCGCCAACGGGCCCTGAAGAAAAGTCGTGCTATGAACTCGCAAATATGGCGGCACCCATTGACGGGCCACGTAAGACTAAACTTGATGGCGGCCGCACGACAGTGGCCGCCACATCATACGCGCGCGGCATCACCTTTCTGAATCAAGGGGGCGCTATGACACTCGTAACTCAGTGTGGATAAGTGTAAGTGCTGTAAAGACCAGTAATATGCTAGGGCCAACACCCCCGGAATTGAGGCAAGCCGCCAAATTTGGCCATTTTCAGAAAGAAATCCCAAATCGACGGCCGATGGCACTGGCCCTGACAAGCCATGTCAATAGTGCAATTATTACGACAGCCCAAATGTATGAAAAATGTATGGGACACGCGTTTATTTGCTTTGATCTTTCGGCCACCCCTGTCAGGGTGTCCCATGGGAATTAAATCCTCTCGCGTGAAATAATCGCACGTGACTATGGAAATTCTATGGAAATGTTGTGCCAAATAAATCGCCGGTGCTGACCGCATCTGTCATGCACGCACACGCAACGCGCACACTTCGCGCACGCTGTGCGCCCTTCTTCCTCTCATCTTCAACACATCTTCTTTATATTTGTGCACACTAAATTCCGTCGTGGGCGTATCCCGTCCGATCTACAGTTTTTGCGCGACGTTGTTACACAAATTTCTGCCATCGAAGTTTGTCCGTTGCGTGAGTTTGTCACGCCCGCGTGACACGTAAGTGCGGGGCGAAGACATTGCGCGACAGGACACAAAAGCCGGACGGGTGAGTTCCATCACGCCTTTTTTTTTTTCTAGCCGCTCGTTGTCGCGGGGAAGTCAAGCGCCCTCAGCCGTCTCGTCGCGCAAATGCTTCGTTTTTTTTCGCGAAAGTTCTGCACGTTACAGTGACAAAATTTTCTGCTCCTTTTCTCTGCGCAGTCCGGACGTAAAATGGACGCCGAAACGATGCAGCCCGACGTGCCGGCTCCAGCGGCAAAAGAGAGTGTGACCGCTGTTACACCGGCGGAAAGCGAGGCTGCTGCGCCCGTGCAGGCAGTCGCTGTTACCGGAAACGAAGCTGCTGCGGAGGTGCAGACGGCCGCGCCCCTCGCCGAAACAGCGCCGCCCGCCAAGAAAGTGCCCAAGAGCCGCAACGGCGGACGCGTTTCCAAGAAGCATCGCAAGGAGAAGAAGTCGCGACGCAGCAAGAAGCGAAGCAAGCACGCGAAAAAGTCGAAGGCGCTGGAAGGTGACGATCTACTCGGGTGGATGCGCGCAACCTGTTGCTTTGTTTGTGAGCTCTGCCGGCCCGGCAGTCTCGGACGCTCACGTTCGTTCCTGCGTGTCCCTTTCCTGCGCAGACGCCAAAGCGGAGGCGGAGATTCTCATGAACATGAAGCTGGCTCCCAAGGACAAGGGCGGCAGCGACGCCGACCAGAGCAGCTCTGGCGACGCCGAGAGCGAGAGTGACTCTGACTCCTCGTCCTCCTCCACGAGCTCGTCCACCGACAGCATGGACGACGACGACGACGACGGTTCGAAGCCCTCGCGCAAGCGGCGCCGGCGCAATCTCCCGAAAGACTCGATATCGCAGCTGCGCTCGTGGCTGTTTGAGCACATGACGAACCCCTACCCGAGCGAGGAGGAGAAGAAGGAGCTGTCGGACGCCAGCGGCCTCTCGCTCAATCAGATCAGCAACTGGTTCATCAACGCGCGCCGCCGCTATCTCCAGCCCATGATGGAGCAGGCCAAGTCGCAGGTGCAGGCCGCGTGGATCGACCGCGCGCCCATGATGCCGTACGGGTACAGCGCCCCCCCGCGCGTCGACTACGCTGGGATGTCCCCGCAGTACCTCCCGCACATGCCGCGCCCGATGTACGGGCCGCCTCCGCCCATGCCGAACTACGAGCCGCAGGTGGGCTACGCGCACGTGGGGCCCTATCGCGCGGGCGGGTACGCCCCGCGGCCGCACATGGCCGCCCGAGCGACGAAGGAAACGATGCGCGCGTCGTCCGAGTCGCGCGAAGACACGCCCACGCGGAAGAAGGCGCGCACCGGGCGCGAATCACCCGCCGAAGAGGCCGAACAGCGTGGCTACGATCGCAACGTCCACCAGCTTCCGCCGCCGCCGAACTACTACACGCAGGGGGCGCCGTGGGCGTCGTATCCGGAATACATGGGGCAGCCACCTGCAGCGGCGGCTATGCACGAGCGCAAGGTGTTCCCGCCGCCGGCTGCGTACCGTTACTCCAAGTATCGGTACGACGAAGGGGCACGACTGCTAACGGGCATGGTGCCGCCCGGCATGCGCCCGCCGTTCGCCACACGTGTGCCAAAGGCATTCAAGGCGACGCCTCCAGCGGCGTCGTCGAAAAAGGACAAGAAGAAGTCGCAGAAGTGATCGTTGCGTGCGTGCGTGCGTGCGTGCGTGCGTGCATGTGCACTCCAATCTGTTTTATGCCTTTCTCTCGTTCGCGTCAAATACACTGCACTAACAGACGTTGATGCGCAATAACTAGACCCACAGAGGCTTTTAGCGAAGCGAAACGGCAGACGCAATATCAAGAGCCACCCCACGCAGCCACCCTACGTGGCCAGCTCAGGCCTTCGTGACATAAGACGACGGGAAAAGGCCAGTGGCGCCGTTGCATGCGCCCATCCACCAGTTAGGGTCCGAGTCGTCCAGCACCTGCACAATTTCGCCCTTCTTGAAGCCGAGCTCGCCTTCTTCTTGCGGATTAAAGTCAAAGAGCGCGCGCACTTGTTGCTAGCGGGATAAAGCAAGCACGATCAGCGCGTTTTTTGCAGAGAACACGACGTAGACGTGCAAAGCTGCCTATTGGAAGGGCATTGAGACAAAACTCACCGTGACCTTTGGACCGCCCGCCGGCGGCTGGATCTTCGAAAGGGGCTGTCGGAGCACGATGTTCTCCTGGCGGCTGACGGTGGCGCGCTTGTGGTGCTCGATGAGCGCGTTGAGAGAAGGAAACTTCTCGTTCCACAAAAAGTAGCGGCGCTGGTCGTCCCGCATAATCTTAAAGTGCTGCACGCCCTGCTCATGCCTGCACACACACACACACACACACGCAAATGTGAGCAACGCTGTCGTGCACGTCCTTCACTACCAGAGGGAAAACGGAAGCGGCCAACGACTGAAGACGCAGCATAGGAGTGCTCAGCATACAACTGCGCACCCACCTCACAGACAGTGAAAAGTCGCCTGTTGAAACGAGAGACAGGGTCGAGTGAGTGACGGCACGGAAATACAAGGCAGGGCCACACTCCAAAGCGTTCAAAGCACGCACCCGGAGAGCTTTCGCTTTCCCGTACGAGGAACGACCCCTGCGAGCCACTCGAGAGGAGAAGTTGCTCTGACGCCGCGCGGGGAATCTTGCCGTGGAAGAAACTGCGCGAGGCAACCCCAAACATGCATACTCGGCCGATTCAACGACAGCACACAATGCAATACCATGAGCATGCGCCAGCGCACACAGACACACACAGACAGCACTCGCACAATGATGTGCAGCCCACACACACACAGCGCGGGTAGCGAACAACGCAAAACGAGAGCCGCAAAAGCACCTGTGGTCTTTCATCTGAACGTAGTTGCTGGGAACAAAGCCGACGCCAAAGTCCGTCTCGGCCTTGTACCAGTTGCAGTCGTCCATGTTGATAATCTTCACGACCGAACCACTCTTGAAGGAGACTTCGTCGGCGGATGTCGCCGTGAAGTCGTGCAGGGCGGTGGCCTCCATCCTCACTGCGCGTCACGGGACGCAACAACACACTTCACACGCACACACGCACACGCACACCACACTCGCGTGCTAATAATGCGCACCGAAGCCTCTGCTAAGATAAACGCAACAGACAAATTGGCGACACAGGGGCGACGACTTATAAACGCGGAAGCGACTGAGACCTTGAGGGGATGCGTGGACAACGCGCCCGTCTCAATGTTGTGTGAGCCACAAAATTACGCCGAGATTTCGGAAAACGAAAACTGTTACTGAAATATGTCCAAAGTAACATGACGTCACATTCAAGGGCTCTGTATATGCATGTCGCAGGCGGGCTTCTATTCTCTCGGCCGGTACTCGTAGATCTCCGGCCCCACAGAAGCAATCATGGACCATATGGAATGCCCGCAGTACTGCACTACGTCCTCCGCCGTCTCTGCGCCCACGTCCGCCATCGCGCTTCCGGTGTTGCGAATGAAGTTGCACACGACGCTCTCCGGGGGCATCACCGTCCCGCCGACCCGCTTGCCCCACTTGGCCAGCTCGCGGAGGATGGCCGAAGCCCACGCACTCAGCGCGGGGTCGCGCGGGCAGAGCTTCGGGGCGCATTGCGTACCGTAGAAGAAGAGCGCCTCATACATGGCCGCCTCGGCGCCCTTCCTCCTGCACCAGCCGGCAAGTTCCTCGCCAGAGCGCGATCGCAAATTGTAGCAGTGCACCCCGCGCTCGATCATTGCGCGCACCGGACCGCTGCAGATAAGGCTGCCGTGGGGCTTGCGCTTCTGCCTCACCGCCTGCAGTATGGCCTCGACGTAGTTTGCGTTGTGGACGAGAGCACCGGCAAGATCGAGGGCGTTGCGCTCTTTGGCCCAGAATGCAGTCGTGCGAAACAGCGCGACGACGAGCTCCAGGAAGTCCTCGGCGGTCTCGAGGCGGCTGGCCGCCATCTTGATCCACTGCCGCACCATGAAGAGGCGGATTCGGTTGGATGCGACAAAGACATGGACGAGCCAGATACAATGAGAGCATGTGGGACGCAGCGCGCACACGACAGCTTGAAAAAAGGTGAAGCGGTAATGGCACAGGGGACAGAGACAAAAGCGGGAACATGCTAGCATGTGAGCGCTAAAGCGCGGCCGGCACAACGTTGCACAGGTGCGCACCTCGATAGTCTGGCGCGTCGGCGGCGTGATTGGGGACCGGTAATCCAGCACGCGAACCCGAATTTCCGGCGGGGGCGGGGGCACGCCGGCCAGGTCGAATTGCCCCGTGTGTACGTTCCATCCCATCAGTGTAGTGAAGTCCCTCCACGCCTCATACGAGAAGATGTCGTGCAGCGGGGGGTTGGGCAGGACGCTCCCGACGTGGATGTTCTGCACGTCAAAGCTGGCGCGTGCCACGTCGACGATGGTGCGGAACGAGGGAATCGGGCGCTCCGCTGAGAGAGGCAAAGCATTAGAAACAGGGGGCAGGAACGAAGGATAGCCGCTGCGCGTATGTATGCACATTCCTGTGCGGGAGAGTTGGGCAGACTGATAGGGCAACGTCCAGTGCAACAGAACCAACTCACCCCTCAACGACAACGCGTTCACGAGTTCGAGACCCTGCTTAGCATTATTGTCAAGTTCGTACGGCGTGCACGCGAAGGCGGTGCGCACGAGGCACACGGCCGCTTCGGGAGTGATGTGACACATCTCGCTGAGACGGAGGTGCATGCCGCGCTCGGCGAAGAGCGCATCGAAGCGCGCGCGCACATTCGCCTCGGTCGACAGGACAAGCACCGTGTTACGCAGGTGACTCGTCTTGCAGTTGAAGAGAAAGTCCACGTATATCCACGAATCGAGGGGATCGATGTACGTCGCGGAGAACAAAATAACGATGCCTGCCAGTGTGCATGCGTGTATGCGTGTGCGTGCGTGCGTGTCAGTATGGAACATAAGAGACTCTCACCACGCACACACAAATGACGCACCCTTCTGGTCAGGCCTGAACATGAACCACTCCCCCCGCGCGTCCTCCATCGTCAACTTCTCCTTCGGCCATGGCATTCCCAGCCCTAGCTGCTTGCGGCCGCGCGCGCTGGTCGAAATGTCAAAAAGCGCATCGAGACCACCGGTGCCGCTAGGAGGGACCGCCGGCTGCTCCCCCATCACGTGCACGAGCGCGGCGTGAGCGGCAGCAGCAGTCGCCACCGGCTGCCCGTCCCGCTTCGCGGCAGACAAAAGCAGCGACGCACATCCCGTCTGTACGATATTCGCACGCGCGGCACGCCAAGCCACAACGGCGGCGTTGCCGAGACCGCGCGCGAGGTGCTCCCACACCGAAAGTCCCGGGGCGTTCGCAGCGCTACCGTCGAGGTCGATCTGAGACAGCATCTTCTCGATCGCAGGAAATGCGCCACACCGCGCCATGAGTTCCACGTTGGGCGCATTCGTGCCCAACACGTTCGCAATCGCCTGAGCGACCAGGGGCGCAGGGCGCACGTCCTGAAGAAAAGCGACGAGAGCCTTGGCAACGCCCTCCGATAGGACCAGCTCGCGTGCGTGCTCCGCGGCGTTTGCAAGCGCTGCGAAAGCAACCAGTCAATCCGACGCAAGCAGTTAGGGATGGGGAAGGGCAAACGCAGAATAGGAAGAAGCCCGCAAAAGGCATGCAAACGTATGGTTATCCCAAGTGCATGGCGACACGCGAAAATAATTGAGATCGAAAAGAAGAGCGGGGGCTCGGCAAACGGTACGCAAAGCGAAGAAGTTCTGACACACGGTAGAAGCCATCTTTGGTGTGAGAAGGAAAGGGGGGGCGGGGGGGAAAGGAGGAGGAAATGCGAGACGGCGTGGAGGGCGGCCGTACCGAGACAAACAAGAACAGCGTCGCCGTGGAGTGGGTTGCCTTGCGCGGACGCGCAGAGGCGCTCCAGGAGAGGCATCGGGAGGGTTTTGGCGAGGGAGGGGTCGAGCGACGCCTTCACGAAGGTGTTGCGGACCATCGAATCACTGCGGGCAGTGGGAGAGGTGGCGCGGCAATGTATGAGGCGTGGAAAGCGCGTGCCGACCCAAGCAAGGCATCATACTTCTCATGTACACACATCGCAACAACATGCCAGTCTCACACAGGTACTCACGCGCACGCACAAGCGAAGAAAGAGCACAAAACACATGCACGCGCAGTACAAAAGCCGACGAGACTCACGTCAAATCGGCACTCTCGGGTGGGCTGAGCCTCTTCAAATCACTGGCATCGCCGGGGTATTTCATCGCCTTGACGCTCACATCAGGGAAGGAGGGACACGACGCGCAGTGCGGCCCCGACGACTTGCTCTTGACGCTGTGCTCCGTCGGACTCTTCGCCGAATTCGCGCCGCCCGCCGTGCGTTGAGGGGTTCCGGCGTCCGCACCCGCTGTGCCGTCTCGCTTGGCGTACTGCACCTGCAGCGCACCCTCGAAGGCGGCAAAGGCACCGCAGCACAAGGCAGCGCACTCGGGCAACGAGAGATCGTCTTCGCGCACAACGTTGGGGAGGTCGCGCAGGCACCAGTCGCGCGCCATCGCCCAGACCGGCAACAGGCCTTCGAGCGCCTTCTTGTCCACAACGCCGACGCGTGGCAGGGAGCATATGTCGTACGACAGCACCTCCACGGCGTTGTCCACAGTCTCAAACACGCGCATGGACGCAACGGCCGCGCTATACGCCGTGACGTCGTCGCAAAACGTCAAAGCCCACTCGTCCGTACGCGCCTTGGACAGGCGCAGCGCCGAGCCCTCGCTGCTCGCCAGGCCCTTCTTCAGAATGGCACTGCGTTGCGAGGGCGTCATCGCGCGCAGCCACCGCTCCTTCCTGGCATCGGCGCCTCCCCCGTAGCGCAGCTGAACAGCGCGCAAGCAGTGGTCGAGGGCGGGCTTGAAGCGTGCGTGGGGAAGCGCAGTCATGCACTCTTCAATGCGGGTGCGTGCAAACGTGTTGTTGGGATCCTGCGTCAGGGCATTGAAGAAGACAAGCAGCGCCTCGTGGGGGCGACCGAGCGCCAGCAGGCACTGGCCCTTACGTGTGTACCCCTTCACGTACGACGGGCAGATGGTGGTCGCGCGCCGCGCATCCGAGAGGGCGCTCGCGTACTCGCCCATGGAGAATGCGGCGGCGGAGCGATTGGCCCAGAGTATGTGGTTGTTTGGCTCGAGTTCAACGGCGCGGCTGCGTGCGCAAAAAAGGGGGGAAGTGTGGTGTGAGTGGATCCGTGTCATTCATCTCAAACGGTGGTCTAGAAGAGAACGGATGCCGGGTCGTCTTAAACCGCGCACGCCTATCAATCGGCTCCACTGAGGAGCGAGAGACAACGACGAAGCGCACCTGTAGAGCATGTGAGCTGCGGCCGCGTCGCCCTTTTGGAGGGCGGCGTTGCCACGCTCCTTCAGCTCTTGTGCGCTCATCTTGCGCGAGGGACGCGCGAATCGTCGTGTCGGGTGTCCGCAGAGACACAACACACAAGTGCGAGAAATGGTGTACCTTGATTGAGCCGAGCAGAGAGGGCAACGTCTGGGCTGTCAACGCTTCATCATGCAACACGTGGAGGTAACACGAGTAACAACGTGTAACAGGTCCTGGGAGCATGCCGGGGCATGCGTACGAAGACTTTTACTCTGGGGAGCGAACGAATTTGCCTGCATCCAACGCCCCAAACAACCACTGCTTCAACGAGAGGTTCTTCCACAGATCGAGCGAAGAGGACACGTGATCCTTGGTCCCTGACACGGGCACCCGAAAATAGATCGCCGCCTGAAGCACGTCCCTTCGCCCCATGTTTGCCCAGCGTGGGAGACATAGCGGGCGTCTGAGGAGATCGAACCCCAGCGCCCGTTCAATGACAAACGTGTCGTAGCACGTGACATCAATAGACGGTTCGATCCGAAATACCGCATACGATTCGAGAAAGGCGCGCCAGAACGCCATATCGCCGGCACAGCCTGAAGGCATCCGGCCACGCGTCGCGGCTCAATGCCTTGCAAAACGCGCGGATAGCTCTCCTCGAACCAGCGAACTAGCTCGAGTCGACCGTCAGAAACTGCCGCCAGCAGCGCGGACTGGAGATCTTCCGTCGACGGCGCCGAAGTGTCGCGGCTCAGCATCCAATGAATGAGACGCCACCGCCTCGACGCAACTGCACTCGTCCGAGTCGCACCCTGACCGGGCAACCGTCGGGCGAGCATGCGAGCCAGCGCGTAATGGCCGCCGCGCACAACTATCTCGAGCGCTCCGCTCAAGTTGAAGGGGCGGCTTTCAGGGTGGTACCACTTTGCCTCACGCGACCGCTCCGTGTCGCGAATGGGAGTGCGCCGCGCATTCACGCATGTACTCGACCACCGCAAAGTGCCCCTCCGCAACGGCGACGTTCACGTTTTGCGCGCGGTACAGACCATCAAACGAGTAGACGGTGGCAACGTCGACCGACTCGCACAGGTGACGAAGCAGCGAGGCATCCCCACGCGCGACGACGGGCGCGATCCACATGGCGGCGATAAGCGGCATGGCGCCTTTAACGCGGTACTTCCGAATGACCGACAAGACGAAATCGACGATGTCCTGCGTGAGAACAACCGGCGACAGGCGGAGGGAGAACTCCTTGATCAGCTCCAATGTTTCCAGGTCGCCGCTACCATCCTCGAAGAACGCGAGGGCCCGGCTCTCCTTGAGGAGGTCGCGTTCGTTCATCCACCGCAGCACGTCCAGTCTCCCGAGTTGCAGCATGGTCCACGCCACACGACAAATACGGGCTGTGGTGAGCAAAGGCGCGACAGCCGCCGCTGCATCGTAGTCGCCGTGCAGAAAGCAGTCGAGAAAGTGTCCTGCCGCCCGACCCCGCAAGATGTCCTCGTGCGTCCCAAACGCCACGGTACACGACACACCCAGTTCGCGAAGGCGTGCGAGTTCTGGCTTGTGTCGCCCCCGTGCTGCCGCAGTCGCAAGTTTACACTTCCTGTTGAAGGAGAGTTTGCTCACATCGATACGGGCGCGCGAATGCGCGACCTCCACATCAAAACGCTCAATCGAATACGCTGCACACAAGAGCGCAAACGAGATGCCCTCTTCGTCGAGCCGCTGCGACCTGCATGCGCCAAGGACGAGATCAAGGATCGTTGACCCGTCGACGCTGGCATTATAGCACTCGACCGCAGAACCAACAAGGTCAATGAGCGAACGAGCAGGCGGGTCCGGAAAGACAGCGACCTCGAGTACGCGCCAAACTAAACGAGCATCTCCGACAATAATTGCGGATAGGAGAACATCGAGCGCCTCGAGGTTGACGAACGATGGGATTTCGTCGACAAGAAGGGACAGTTGCTCGCGCGCGAGGTTCTCAAACGGCCACACAGACCGAAGGACGTTAACAGGCGCGCTTCGAAGCGGATAGTATATGAAGTTGCTGCCTGTTGGCGACGCAAAAACCTCGCAACGGTTGCGGGCGATGAAAGCAAACACGTCTCAGTCCCCTCGCTCGAGCGCAAACTTGATCGCCTCGTTCGAACAGTGCGTAAAACGACCCCGCTTGACCTCGTCCTCGTGGAGCAGCTGAATCACCTCGAGGTGCCCGCTCTTCGCCGCCAGGTCAATGTTCCAGTACCCGTACGGGCGATACCGCGACAAATCGCCGACGACGCTGTCATTGACGACCGTGTCGCGAATGCGATTGAGGAAATCGTAGAGGCGCTTGCACGTCGCTCGGAGGTGTCCAACGTCCGTCAGCGTGAAGCGCGCGAGCTTGACGATGTGGACGAGCACCTCCTCCGACAAGTCGAGAAGAAGCGACACGTCGCTCGCGCCCTCCGAGACGTCCATTGGTCGTCGACGAAACTTCACTCGAGGGTGAGGAAAAACACACACGAATATTGGCGATGAAAAAAGTTGTTGTTGAGGATATTTGAGCGATCCATCTCCGTGACGTCACGCTCGGCGACTGTCGCAATGCGCGGCGTGACACACAGCGAAAACGTCTCGCGAAACCGCGTCAATAATTGCTCCTTCTTCGGAAATCTTCAAAAAAAAAACGCGGCGTAACTAACAGAAGAGAGCGAGAAAGTAAGACAGAGAGAGAGAGAGAATGGCGGACGCCGACGGTGTCATGTTCTACCCCGTCGCGCAGGCGGAGATGGCGAGTGCGGGCGTGCCTTCCGAAGGTCAGCGCGGTCGCGGCCAGCGAAGAGGACGAGGGGGCGCACGCGGTGGAGCGCGTGTTCCACTAACAGAAAATCCAGCGCAAGACGGCGTGGGCGGCGCGGAGATGCAGGCTGGGAGTGAGGCATCCCGCGAGAGGGGTCGTGGACGCGCACGTGGTCGTGGGCGAGGCCGCGGAAGGGGCGCCCATAGTTCCGCGGCGAGTCGAGGCGACAACGATGTCGAGTCCGCCGAGCCTGCACATTTGGATGAATCTACGCCCATTTCTGCGATTGAAGGCGAAGGTCGGGATAGCGGACGTGAGAGGGGCCGTGGGCGCGGTCGCGGGCGTGGACGGGGTGGCGACGCACGTGGGCGCGGGCGTGGGCATGGCCAAGTAACGTTGCTGCAGCGTGTTGCGGAACCCTCGTCGGTGCCTGACGAACGGGCTTCGGGGGACGGTGCTGTGGACGGCGTAACGGTCGCTGTGGAAACGCCGAGTCCGCAAGCGCCGCTCAAGTCGCTTCTCTCGGCGTCGGCGGCGCCGTTCACTCCGGACGCCGTGGGTCCGAAAGTACCCGCCGTTGAAGAATCGCCATCTCCCGGGCCGTCGTCACCCGGCAAGGCGTCCCACAGTCGTGCCGAGGGGAACAAGGCGCGTATTCCCGTGGGTCGCGGCGTGCCCGCAAGTGGCATGCCGGCGGACGGTGCAGTGCGGGGTGGCCGCGCGCAGCACCCGAGTGCTCGGGGACGTGGACGGCGGGAAGAAGCAGTGGCGCCAGTGGGTGATCGTACGGCGGAGCTCATCGAGGCGTTGACGGCCGAGTCGAGCGAGTGCATGGTGTGCTGCGATGTCGTCCGCAAGCGCGACGCGGTATACTCGTGTGCGTGCTGCTATGCCGTCTTTCACCTCCGCTGCGTGCAAAAGTGGGCTGCATCGTCGCTGCAACCCGATGGTACGTGCGTGCTCTGCTTAATGTTCTGCCTAATGTCGCCGTGCCTCTCATGCAACGCGTTTTGACAAATCCGTTTTTCCCAGCGAGCGGTAACAAGAAGGAAGCGTGGCGCTGCCCCGGATGCCAAGCGCCGTCGTCGCAGCGGCACATCAACTATAGGTGCTTCTGTGGCAAGGTCCGAGAGCCCGAGTGGAACCCGTATATCACGCCGCACAGTGAGTATGCGCGGCACATTACTGTCTAAGTTTCCTTTGTGCCTTTTCTTCTTGTCTCTGCATCGATGTAACGGGTCGCTATCCCGCTTGCGCAGGCTGCGGTGAGGCTTGCCTCAAGCGTCGACAGGACGTGCGCTGCACCCACCGGTGCTCGATTCCCTGTCACCCGGGGCCCTGCCCTCCCTGTCTCGTGAGCGTGCAGCAGCAGTGCGGCTGTGGAAAGCACAACCGTCGCACTCGTTGCAGCGATAACTCGGGCGTGTGGAGCTGCTCGAAGGTGTGCGGGAAGAGCCTGGCGTGTGGGCGACACACCTGCACGCTGGTGTGTCACGACGGCCCTTGCCCCGATTGCGCCGTGCGCGAAGTCCAGAAGTGCTACTGCGGGGCAACAACACGTGACGCGGCGTGCGGCACGGGGACGCCTGACACATCGCCCAATGTCAAGAAGGATCCCGGCCACTACTCTTGCGGCTCGCTGTGCTCGGGGCTGTTGTCGTGCGGAAAGCACGCGTGTGAGCGGCGCTGTCACGCGGGCGGTTGCGGCGCATGTCCGATGGACCCCACCGCTGTTCACACGTGCCCGTGCGGTTCGGTCTCGCTCGACGTTCTCCTTGCAAAGCCCCGTATGTCGTGCACCGACCCTGTGCCGAAGTGTGGCGGCGTCTGTGGCCGGCCCCTCGCGTGCGACACTGGTGATGGCCCACTCCACACGTGCAAGGCGCGGTGCCACGACGGCCCGTGCCCGCCCTGCGACGAGAGCCTCGTGGCGACGTGCGCGTGCGGGTCCACCAGCGCACTCGTGCGCTGCGCCGACCGTGCAGCCGGCGAGCCGCTCACCGCTCCCCCTTGCGCGCGCGTGTGCAGCTCGATGCGGTCGTGCGGACGCCACCAGTGCAACAACCGTTGCTGCCCGGGGAAGGGTCCCGACGATCCCGCGCACCTGTGCACGCTTGTGTGCGGCAAGCGTCTCCGTTGCGGGCACCACAACTGCGAGATGCTGTGCCACAAGGGCCACTGCGACCGCTGCATCCGCGCGGACTTCCAGGAAGTGTCGTGCCGCTGCGGCAACGCGGTGATTCTGCCGCCGGTGCCGTGCGGTACGCCGCCACCTTTATGCAACATGCCATGCAATAGGGAGCACGCGTGCACCCAGCACCCAGGTGGGATTGGCGTCTCTGTATCGCTTGTCGCTTAAGGAGAGGGATGTGGGGATGTGTGCACGTACTGACTTTTTCTCCTTCCGTCCTCTATGCAGTCATGCACAATTGCCACTCTGATGCGAACTGCCCGCCGTGCACGGTCCTCGTGCAGCGGCCCTGCGTTGGCGGCCACGGAGCGCGCAAAACCGTTCCCTGCCACATCCAGGAGGTGTCGTGCGGCAACGAATGCGCCAAGCCGCTCTCGTGCGGCGTCCACAAGTGCCGACGCACGTGCCACGGCGGCCCTTGCCAGGAACCCAAGCAGCCCGACGTCCAGACGCCCGTCACTGCTGCATCAATCGTTGCGCGTTCTGGCCCTGGCGAGTCGGATGCTGCGCCCGCCAGTTGCTGCGCACGCTGCAACCTCCCGCTCACACGTTGCGGACACCCGTGTCCCTTGCGCTGCCATCCCGGACAGCCATGCCCGACGGACAGCCGCGCGTGCAAGCACGCCGTGCCCGTCACGTGCATGTGTGGTCGCATGGCTTCGAAGATGCCGTGCGCGGACGCAGTCGACGCGCGAGAGTCTCTGTCGGCGGCCCTTGCGATGAGCGCCGGAAAGAGCGGGGACGACGTCTCCGCGAAGCTCGCGCTCCGTCCCAACGCCGCCCTCGAGTGCGACGGCGTGTGCGCGGCTACCGAGCGCAATCGCCGGCTTGCGGCCGCGCTCGAAATCGAGGACGCGAACGTGTCCGCGTTGCCACCTCCACCGTTCTCCGAGTTCCTCTTTCAGTATGCCAAAGGGTCGGAGAGCGGTAAGCGGCTTGTCGAGTATCTCGAGCGCGAGTACGCGACGCTGTGTGCACGCGCCCGCGACGACAACCAGCCCCGCCGCCACCGCCTGCCCGTCATGAACCAAACCAACCGGCGCGTCGCCCACGAGCTCGCCGAGGCGTATCGCCTCAATGCAGAGAGCATCGATCCGGAGCCGAATCGCAGCGTCGAAGTCGGCGCAATGCCGCAGCGGTCGGCCGTTCCCCCCGTGCTGCTATCGACCCTCGCGGCGTTCTGTTCCACGTACGCGTCCACGGCGCGGTTCGTGCAGGCGAGCGCGACGAAGCATGCACCCGTCGAAGTCACGGCTCCGCAGAGCAAGACGCGAAACGCATGGGACTGGCCCGATGTGGCTGAACTGTGCGGTGAAATGGGTGGGAGTTCGTGGTCCCCGCTGTCATCGCGACCGGAGACTCGCGCCGGGAGTGAGCCTTCTTCGAACGCCACGCCTGTTGTTGCGCCTGCGCCGCTCGTGGCGAATGATCGCGAGGTTCCGGACGCATGGGACGACGACGTTGAAGAGACGGAGAAGAAGGCGGACGCGGGATCTGGTGCTGCCGTTGACGACCAGTAGCGACGAAGTGCCGGCCGAGTGGACTGCGCTGGCAGACTGAGTGGCGGATTAGTCAATGGTGGGGGTTAGAATTGGCCGGGACTCGTGAATTGCAATACATTGAATTGTGTTGTGAAAAGTCGGCTATCTGATTTGGGTGCCCGCAGCTGATCCGAACGAGAGCACACATACGTCGCACCAGGGGTACTCACGCGTCGCACCAACACGCCGACATGTGTTTTGCTTTGCATGGGCCGTTGATTTCAGTGGTGGTTCTTCGTCGCGCGCATTCCCGTCCCTTTCGAAGACAAGTGGGCGCGTCGTAGTGTCAGGCGCATCTGTGGCCTGTGTAGAAGTGTCCCTTAGTCGCCCAGTTCAAGTGTGCCGCCGTGGGTAGGGCGCACGACGCACGTGTGGGCAATCCCGAGACGAAGAGCGAAGCAGAGGGGGGAAGTGTGTTTCTGGGACGTGGATACTTGTAAATGCCGCCACGGCGAGGGTCCGACTATCAGCTAATCCGCATGCCCGAGACGGAGCGAAAGTGGCGCGCGTACAATGGCCGAAGCCGCGTGCTGTGCGGCGGTCGCCTCGTGACGTCGCCGGATGTGCACGTGCTCGCGCTCACGGTCGCGCTGATTGTCGTCCCCTGCGGCCTCTTCTTTGGCTTTGAGTGGGTGGACGTGAAATCACTTTGCGAAGTTTGCGCATGTCCCGCGGGAGCCTGAATTGTGTTCGTTCGTACGCTTTATATTGTGGCCTCACTTTAGATGATGTGTGTTGAGTTCGGATTCTGTGTGGTTAACCCCGCTGTTGATGCGCAGGAGGTTCCTCAAGGCGTACGTGTCATTGTTGTGTGCTTGCGCTTAGTCGATTCGACTTCCCAACGCAGGGCGCCATACCTCTGGTCGCACGTGTCGCCCGCACTCCCCGTCGTCGCGGGCTATCTCACCATATCAACCCTCTTCTTTCTCTTTACGACCGCGTTCAGCGATCCGGGCATCATACCGCGCTCGGATGTCGATGAAAGCCAAGAGGATGGCAGTGGGTATCACTCCGTGCCGAAGTGGCCGGTGTTGGAAATGCACGTGTGTGTGTGTGGTGTGTGTGTGTGTGTGTGTGTGTGTGACTTCCGTGAGGGTGGCGGACTGTCGCAGTTTGCGTATGTACTGCTGCGTGTATGTCTAAGCGCATAATGTGTGTGTGTGTGGCGTGCGTACTGTCGCAGTTTGCGTATGTACTGCTGCGTGTATGTCTAAGCGCATAATGTGTGTGTGTGTGGCGTGCGTCTTTGGGGTGTGTGTGTGCGCGCGCAATTGCAACAATTCCTCACACGAGCTCTCGGCACCGTCCCTCAGCGCCTGTCGATCTGGGCGTCTCGCCTGCCGCCTACGTCCCGAAGCCGCGTCAGAAGGACGTCATTGTGAACGGGCACCGCGTCACCCTCAAGTACTGCTTCACGTGCAAGATATTCCGGCCGCCGCGCGCGTCGCACTGTTCGACGTGCGACAACTGCGTCGGTGGGTGGAACTCAAGTGGAGGCGGCCTTTCTCTCTCTCCTCCCCCCCCCCCCCCCCCAC
>CALSCQ010003028.1:0-22725 GCA_943704525.1 Pigoraptor vietnamica | reverse complement strand
TAGCCGGTCGCCTGGTCGAGCACGGTGACCTCGGAGGAGAGTCGATGGGATTCAACGCCTATGTCTGACACGAACTGTGTGTCCCACGCTCATCCGTGCCGATATGACTTTTGACAACCGTGACTCGCTTTTGCCGCACAATTGTAATCCTCCTTTCCCCTTTGTTTCCGTTGCGCAGCTCGCTTCGACCACCACTGCCCTTGGGTGCGTGCACTCCGCCGTGTCTTCTTCTTCTTTCTTTTATGTATCGTCCCTCAAATTGTTGGGAGCCCTGTTTAGCCACCAGAGAAAGAGAAGGGGGACCCACTCCTATCTGACGCGGGTGACGCCCGCTGCGACTGCTGTGCCGCAGGTGTGCAACTGCATCGGCGAGCGCAATTACCGCACGTTCTTTCTCTTCGTCGCGAGCGTGGCGGCCCTCAGCCTGTGCATCGTCGCGTCGTGCGCCGTCATGCTGTACAAGAAGACGAAGGAGGTGGAGGACGAGGACCCGCACCACTCGTCGCCCTTCCTCAAGGCTGTCCAGCACTCGCCCATGAGATATCCGCGCCGTTACATTGCAGCCGTTGCGTTAGTGCGGTCGAAAACGCGACGAATTTCGCATTCGACATGTGTGTGATTCGCGCACTCGCACGCCAACACACTTCTTAATCGTTCACTCAGCGACTCTGAAGACGCCATCACCATCGGGACACGCCCACGCGCACTCCTACGCCGATCCCTCAATCATTTTCTGCCTGCGTGCGACTGGTCTGTTGCAAGCATGCGTGCATTCCTTGACCGCAAGTGCCTCTCCCGCGCTGCCCTCCCTGCTGCCCATCCCTCTCCACCATCGTGATAGGGGGCTTTGCGTTCCTTGCGATGTGGTCCGTCGTGGGCCTTGCGGGCTTCCACGCCTATCTCACGTGCACCAACCAGACGACAAACGAGGAGGTGGGCCTCAGCGGATGCTTCTGTTCGTTCGTCACGTATGCACCGCACACACCCGACATGACCCCTCGCTGTCGCAAACGGCGTGAAGACTTTCTCCTATTGCGATGTCGTTTCCCGGCTGTTGTTGTCGCGTGCTCATTTTTTTTGATGCGATTCTTCCTCAGATCAAGCAGCCCTTTGGGCGTGACGCGCACAACCCGTACAGCGTCGGCAGCTGTTTTGCGAATTTTTGCTACATAGTGTGCGGTCCACGCATGCCGAGGTGTGTGCACGCTGCCTCACGATCGATCTGCGTCCTTGTTCTTCTTTCACTTAGTAGAAGTGCCAACGTATGCGTTCTCGTGTGCGCGTGACCCACTCAAGGACTTGCGCCTCTTCCTTTTCTCAATCGATGGTCCGCCGTGCAGCGCCTTCGGATTTGGGTCGTCGTTACCCCGTGACGCTGAGCACGCAGCAGAAGGTGCCACTCCAAGCGCTTCTGCGGCCGCACTGCCCGGAGTTGTGGATGTGTCCGCGCAGATCCCCAGCATGCGCGCGTCGACGTCGAACGACGCGGCCGCTGCGGCGCCGAGCTTGCGCGTTTCCACGATGAGCGAGGCACCCACGCAGACATTATCGTCCTCTGCGCTTCC
Organism: Pigoraptor vietnamica; assembly: GCA_943704525.1. NCBI lineage: Eukaryota > Filasterea > Ministeriida > Capsasporidae > Pigoraptor > Pigoraptor vietnamica. Next base: position 21,160 of record CALSCQ010003028.1, on the reverse strand, counting down.
TTGACAGCGGCGTGTGCGTGCGTGTGCTGTGCGTTTTCAGTCTTTGCGTGTTGTCGCTTGCGTGCGTCTGCCATTATAAAATTTGCGTGGCATTATCACGTGTGACAATTTGCAGTGTATTCAGATGTGTACGCCATTTCGCCACGCCATTCGCCAATAAGACGCCACAAAAAAAGAAAAAGAAAATACGCCAATACGCCGCACGCACGCACGCACACTTCTTCACGCAACGCCTACACGCAGAGATCCCCAAGCCCGCGACTCACGCGACTCACGCACACACACGCATTGCGCCTCCTATGCGTCAGACTGCGCTTGCTGCGCGTCCCGCAGCCGTGCGTTGGCGGCCGCGAGCTCGGCCTCCAGCGTCATGCGCGCCTCTGTCTCTCGCCTGAGTTCCATCTCGAGCTCGAGGTTGAGCCGGCTGAGCACCTCCGTCTTGTGCCGCAGCTTCTTGATGGAGCTTCGTAGTTCCTTCGCGTGCTTCATGCGCTCCTTCTCGCTGCGCGTGCTCGGACCCTCCTCTGCACCGCGCCCGCTCGACGTACCCGTGGCAGGGCGCGTGCGGCACGAAAACTCGACAACGTCGCCGTCCTCAATCGACGCAAAGCACTCTTCGTCCATGCGAAGCGGCTTTTCCTTCTGACCGCCTGCAACGGGGCAAGTCACGAAACGCTCAGTCCCGCTGTCATATGACAAACACACAAGACGCCACAAAACGCCACACTGGCGCTTCATGTTTGCGATAAGAGGAAACGAGCTTGCAAACAGTTACAAAGGAGCGAGACTCACCATCGCGGCGCACGAACAGCATGTAGTCGCCGAACTTCGACGCGTCCCTGCGGTTTCGGGACAGCGCCGTCTTGATCACCTCAGAGGCAACCGCGTCGGCCGGCATCCCAAACGTCTTGAACGTGTCGTCGTCAAGGTACACGCGCACCACGCGCTCGGCCTGCGCCACCTTCGTCGCGGCGGGGGGCGGAGGGCGCTGCCCGGGCGGCTTCACATCGTCCTTCGACGGTGCGCGCGCGGGCGGCGGCGGCCTCTCGGGCTTCGAGTCGCGCTTCTCTTGCTTGGCGGGCACGGGAGGACGCGCAGGCGCGCTGGGTCGCGGTGGCCGGGCTGCACGGGGCGGCTGGTCCACGCCGACGCCGTCCGACAGCGCCTCCCCGCTCGACCCTTCCTCAACGACGGCCTCATCGTCCGAAGACGACTCCTCCTCGGCCGGTTCCTCCGGCGGCGGGGCCTCCAGGGGCATCCCAAAGTCGGCAAGGGCGCCGCGCTCGGCCGCAGCCAGCGCATTCTGCATCTGCGACCAGCTGATGCGACGCGGGGGCTTCTTGCCCATCTGTCGCGGGCGGTCGCGCGATGCCGACTTGAGCGGCTCCGCAGACGGAACGTCGAGCGTGGCGGGTCCTCCTCCTTCCTGGTCGCTGTTGAGCTCCGAGGGATCGCCGATCGTGCGGCTGACGGAGCGCCGCCGGGGCGGCGGGAGCGGCGGCTTCTCGCGCTCCTCGTCAGCCGCGGGGATGACGGCCAGTGCGGGTGCAGAGGGCCGCGGCGGAAGGCTCGGGGCACGCGCACGCGCAGAAGAGCTCGACGAATCCGACTCACCCTCCGAACCCAGCGATGACGAGGGACGCGGAGGAATGGACGGCCGCTTTCCCTGCGCAATGGGCGGCTCCTCGCTGTCCGATATCCCCAACGCAGCCGCGGGTGGCGTGGGCGCAGGAGGACGTGCAGGCGCAGACGCCGACGACGGCCGCCGCTCCCCCTCTCCTGCGACCTGTGGCGGGGCGGGCCGCGCCGGCGGCTTACGCTGCTCTGGTTCGGGCTCGGACAGAGGGGGAGAGGGCGACACTGGGAGAGATGGGCGCGGCGGGGGGACCTTGCGATCGCCCGACGGTTCTTCCGCTGCATGTGCGAGCGACGTCACCGTGGGCATGGATGGCCGTGGCGGCGGCACCTTGCGTTCGCCAGCCTCTGCATCCGGCGTGGGCGAGGGCGAAGCCGCTGCGACGGGGAGCGACGGCCGCGGCGGTGGCACTTTGCGCTCGGCATTTTCGGCGGGCGCAGACTCCATGCCCTGAACCATCGAGGGCGGGCGGGGTCGCGCCGGCGGCGGTTGCGATTGGGGCTGTGTTTGGGGTGCAGGCTGCGGCTCCGGCACAGACACAGACGGATCCGACGGTGGCCGTTCCGAAGCCGCTCGCGGGCGACCGGCGCCCGGCGGCGGGGGCAGCATTCCACCCGCAGGCTGCGCCCCAAGCTGCGACGCCGACAACGACTTGCTCGGGTCGACGGCAGCCTGCAGCATGGAGGGGGGCGCCGGGCGTGCGGGAGGCGCGGAAGAGAGCGGGACGGCTGCGGCCGTCTTGCCGCCCTCCGTGAAGCGCCGAGGGGCCGCAGGGCTCGTGCGCAGGTGACTGCCGTCGGGCACAGCGGGAGACAGTGTGGCAGTGGGCGGCGCCGCCTGCGGGTTGGCGCTGAGGCTGCGGTCGCGGTGATGCGAGGCCGACAGCGACGCCACCTGCGTAGAGACGGTCAGAGTGAGAAGTGGCACATGTCAAGCACAGAAAAACGCAGCATGGACTCCAGCGTGCGGCGTCCCACACGTGTCTCGCCCCTTCCACCCACCGATCCCTTCTTTTCGGCCTTGTCCGTTTTGGGCGGCGGGCCCTCCCACGGGTCCCTGGTCTCCTCCTTCTTCTTGTCGTCCTTGTGGCCCTCCTTCTCCTTCTCCTTCTTGTGCCCCTCTGCCGGTGCGTCCTGGTCGAGCGCTTTCCACTTCCCGGGGAACAGCATCTTCTTCAGCGACACGCCGGGTCCGCGCCCCTTGTCCTTGCGCGTGATCGCGTCCGATTCCTCAAACTCCTCGTCGGCCTCAAACGTGATCTCGCTGCTCGCGGATAGCGACGGCGAAGGAAGCGAGTCATCGTTGCCGCTCGACATCCGGTGAGTCATCGTCAGCGCGCTCGGGTGCGGCCGACCTGCCATTCCCTGTGCGTGTGAATTGCCGTGGGCGTGCGCGTGCGCCTGCGATTGTCCAAGCGCGGGCTGTGCGTACATCGCAGGCTCCTCAGGGACCGACGGCGTGTCGAAAGCAGACCATCCGGTTGCCTGCGGTGGCTGAGCGTCGGAAGCCGACGACATTTTGGCGCGTTCCATCGTAAACTGCGACCAGTGTTCCGAAATGCGCCGCTTGGCGGTGGGGTCGTCCGGGTTGAGCGAGTCGTCGGCACCCAGCAGCTGTCCAGACGTCGACGCCGACGCTGCCACGAGTCCATGCACTTCGGGCTGCGCGGTCGGTGGGACCGGCGAGGTGACCGTCTCGTCCAGCGAGATAAGCGGCGCGGACGTCGTGGCCTTCGCAAACGCGGCCATGTTGGTGCTGTTGTCTGGGGCTGACCACGACTGGCTCTGCCCGAGAAACTGCGCGGCCGGCTGGGCACTTGGCGCGCGAAAGCTCGGCGGCACAAACGCGCGCGGCAGAGTGGCGGGAAGGTCTTCTCCTCGCCGCCGGCGAAAGATGAGGTCCATCGCCACACAGAACTCGTCGAGCGTCAAACGGCCGTCCGTGTCCACGTCGGACAATTTCCTGCAAGGGGGTCGGGGGGAATTGCATTGAGCGATTGAATTGGATCAATCGAAGTAACGACAGCGCGTTGTGGGTTTGTGTGCGTGTGCATTTTGAGATGACAGAGTCGCCGAGTATTGTGCGTGCGTGAATGCGACAAGACAGCTCATGCCACCGACACACACACACACACACACACACACACACACACACACACACACACACACACACACACACACACACACACACACACACACACACACACACACACACAACGCAAAGCAGACGATGCGAATGGGATGCGCACCAAATGGCAGAGAGCTCTTTCGCGGGAAGCTCCGACTTTTCAAAAAAGGCCTTGACTTGCTCCCCTGCAACAGAGCGACGACGGAAAACTTGAGCATTGCGCCCTCACACGCGGCGGCGCGCTCACTACTCCAGGCCGCACAGCAGCAGACGCGTCTGAGCAGCAAATATGAACAGTGCGCCCTCCTTCATGCATGCACGCACAAGGTTTGGCACACGCCACACGATGCATCCAAACCGGCAACGAACATACAGCGCGAATTTCCGCCCACCGTTGAGTGCGCCGTTGGTCGGGTTCAGCTGCTGAAAGCTAAGCTCGTACTTTTGCCGGTCGGCCGCCGTGACGACCCACGGCACATCCGTCTCCGACACGTCGCCGCGTGACACATTCATGGGCGACATCGGCGGCGTCCGGCCGAGATCTTCCAGCACAATCTGCGCCGACCCTATGCTCCCGGAGCGCGCCATCGACGCATCCCAAGACGACGCGCGCGCGTGCGCCGTGAGGTGTGCGGGAATGGCAGACGCCGGCGGCATTCCGAGCGCGCTGCGACTGCCGCCTGCAGGCGTCGACAGACTGCCCGAAGATCCCCCCGTCGGTGACACAATGCCGTCCGCAGCGGCCGCGCGCTGCATGGCGGCGAGGGCACCGGAATCCAGCGAGCCGGTGCGCGTGTGCGAGCTCTGAACAGAGTCGAACGCTGGAGCCGCTTTCGGCGCCTGCACTTCCGGCTGCGAGTGCGGTCTGTTGATGCCCTGAAACACGGGCAGCGGGAGGCCTGCCGAGAGAGAGGGAGATATCTCCCGTGTGAGTAATGGATCCGAGCGAACACGAGGGCCGAGAGAGAGCGAGATATCTCCCGTGTGAGTGGCGGATCCAAGCGAACACGAGGGCAGGGAGTGCCGCAGGAGTGCCGTCACTAGCAACCCACCCGGTGCCGCCATCGCAGCCTCTACAGAGGGCGCAATGTTGTTTTGTGCAAGGGCGACAAGCCGCATCGCACAATAAAACTGTTGTCGGTCGAGATAGCCTGCGTGGGCAGTGTCGCACATGTCCCACAGCTGCGCCGAACAAACACATCCGATTCGTCAGCGGTGCATACGCTATTGGACTGAGTTGAGGGAATCAGAATGTGCTACGCTTCTGCAACACGTCCCGTCCCACGCGTCTGCACATCTACCACCCCAAGCACGCACAGCGAGGAGCAAGCACGCGCCCGCGTTGCATGAAGGACGCCCCACCTGCATCATTAGCTCGTCCGGGAGCATGGACAGCCGCAGAAACTGCGCCGCGTTCGCCCCGCCGACAACCCCGACGCCCTGGACGTCCGCCATGGCAAAGAGCTCGCCATAGTACGCCGCTTCCTCCGGCGACAGGCGCATGCCCTCCATTGTGTTCGCACGGCGCGCCAGCGGCGCTCGCGAACGCGCCGCGGCGTGGACAGCCGGTGTGCCGCAACCACAGCGGCGGCCGTTGGGGGCCCAGTATCGCCCACGACCACAACACCCGAGCACGACCACGAAAGTCCCAGCGATTATTAAGTGTCCAAGCAGTCACAGAGTATGTGGGAAAGTCAAGCGGCGGCACAGCGAATACGCAAACAACCCCGCTTGTGCCGAGGGGCGATTGCAATGTGGCGCCCACAGCTTATTCACGCGCCGCCCTCCCACGAAAAACAAAGATGCCCACGAGGCCAGGGCGAAGTGTTAAGCACAAGCAGCAAACCGAACAGCTGCAATGTCCTTGCGCTGCTGCCGCGCGTGTGTGCGAGTTGCGCGTGCTCTGCGTGTGCGTGCACGCACGCGCGCAAAGTGAGTGCGGCAGCTGAGTGTTCGACCACAGGACGGTGGGCGGAGGCGCCACTATGGGGCCAGTACTAGCCCACCCCGGATGCGGAATGCGCGGAAAACAAATCCTCACGTGACTGGAAGAATTATTGCCGAGCCCTCGCTAGAGGTAATGGATTTGTGCCGAGATCTCGGTTATTTCACTGATTGCTCAACGAACGTCAGGCGATTGGGGCACTTTGACAGCGCTGCACGTGGGTACTGCAAAGTAATAGGGTACGCCTTGCACAGTAGGAGTCTCCGTCCCTCTCTCGACGTCCCTCTTGCGACGATTGTGTGCGTATTAGCTCACTCGGTTGTATGCACGTCGGGAGGGCTTAAGCTGGAAGTGCGAGTCGGTGATTTTTTACGTTCGAACGCCACCGAAGTGGCTTATTTGGCACACGACAGGAAACAACGCAAAGTGTGCCCGGCCTCGTGAGGCTGCGGCGTTTTCGCATACGTACAAATGGCGGGGGAAGGTACGCTTGTGCGCATGGGCCATCAACGACAGTAGTCGTTGATGAAACTTGTGTTGACACAGTTGCCGTCTGTTTTTCAGACAATCTCGATGCCGACTGGAAGGAGTTCGGCAAGGACTTTTTTGCCGGCACACTCGGAGGTGCGGGATCGATGCGCTTGTTGTGCTTCTCGTGCGTGAAGTGGATGCATTTGTAGTGCACTTGCATGCCTTTGAGTCACTTACACTCGCAATGTAATTGCCAGGTTGCGCGGGTATCCTCGCCGGGCACCCTTTTGACACAGTGAAGGTGCGACCATGTCGATTTGCATTTACGTGCAGCGTGTGCTTATGCGCGTGTGTGGGAACATGCGTGCGATGTCCTCTCCCGTGGCCAATGTACCTTGCTTGTACTTTTCTCCGAAGGTGCGATTGCAAACACAAGACCACACGTCCGGCAAACCGCTGCGCTACACGGGCACGTTCAACTGTTTCACCACCATCCTCCGGCAAGAAAAGGTGGGCTTCCGTTGTGGCTGACATGTGACAAACAACTGTCCTGGATTGGGGGGAGAGTGCGACCAAGACGACTGAACTGTCGCTTGCGTGCACTCCGACGGCGCAGGTGCTCGGCTTGTACAAGGGCATGGCATCGCCAATGGCCGGCGTCATGGTCGTCAACGCGTTTCTCTTTGGCGTGTACGGCAATGCCCTCCGCTTTTTTCAGACGGACCAGTCGCAGCCGCCGTCGCTCAGCGCGATCTTCATGGCGGGCTCCATATCGGGCGTCGTCAACAGTACCATCAGCTGCCCGATCGAGCTCATGAAGACGCAGATGCAAATGCAGGGCGCGCCGGGAGCGCCGACGATTTACAAGGGCCCCTGGGACTGCTTTCGGCAAACGCTCCGCACGCACGGCATTCGCGGCTGCTACAGGGGCATGGCTGTCACCGTCATTCGCGAGACGCCGAGCTACGGCGCGTACTTTGCGAGCTACGAATACCTGTGCCGCCTTCTCACGCCGCCTGGAAAGGACACGTCGGACCTTAGCCCGCTCGCGCTGATGGTGGCCGGTGGCCTTGGAGGCGTGTGCGGATGGGTGTCGACGTATCCGTCGGACGTCATCAAGTCGCGGCTGCAGGCCGATTCGCTGTCGCACCCGCAGTACAAGGGCATGGTCGACTGCGCGCTCAAGAGCTACAGGGCGGAGGGAATGGCCGTCTTCTTTCGAGGGGTGGGCGTCCAAGTGTGCTTGGCATGCGAGGCGTCAATGTGGATTTGAGGGGAGGGGAGAGGGGGGTAATATGTGTGTGGGTGGAATGCGTCTGACTGTTGTCGATCTTGCGCGCAGATCAACGCGACAATTGTCCGCGCAATCCCTACGAACGCAATGACGTTCATGGTGAGCGGTTGCTCTTCACTTTGTTCCGATCGTACTTTCACTCGCCGCAGTCACCTTATTCCATCTTGCCACATCTCACTCGCTGTCGGTCTTCACATTTTATTTATTTATTTTTATTTTTTTTTTTGTTTTTCTGCGTGAAGGACCCCCCTTGCGATCCCCCTTTGCGACATCTCGCTCACTCTGTTGTTGTGCGCAGGTGTACACAATGACGATGCGTTTCCTGGAAAACAGCGGCGCGGAGGACCGACAAAGTGTAGGAAATGCGCCGGGCCTCCCCGTGCAGGCCGACTAGCGCTGCTTAGCTAGCTAGCTACCTAGCGCTCAATGGCGCAGATCCCTTCTCTACCGCGATGGCGTCGTTCTCGGTTTTGTCGACCGCGTGCGTCTCGCCTCTGTTCAGCGTGCCGTTGGTCGCAGCGGGGCTTGTCACCCCTCTGCGTACTGCGTGCCGGCCCTAAAGGCCCACTTGGGAGACCTTGCTATCATTACCAATGACATGTGCCACATCGCACTCGTCTCGGCATTTTCTGGAATTTTTTACGCGCAGACGGCACGCACTCGCACGCACACACGCACGCACGCACGCACGCACGCAGCCAACGCAACCTGCACAAACACGGCGCCCATTTTCTAGCCCATGCTCGACCAGTGTCTTCACTTGACGTTCTCGCGCGTCGATTTCCATATCTGGAACTGCGTACGGGAATGAGTCCAGTTAAACACAACAACCACCCACACGGCCCACCTCACGTGCTTCGACTCACTCACCAACTCGTCTGTCGATGACACAGATCGCATTCGCTGCTCCTCCGGGGTCAGTGGCCGTTTCGCGCCCTCCTCAAGCGTCGCCGAGCGTTTTTTCAAATGGGTATCCGGCGAACTGGGTGGCTTCTCCTTAGTCCACTCCTTCGCCTCCTTCGCCGCCGCCGCAGACCCCCCGGCCCCCCCGTGCGCACTCAAAGACGAGTCTTTTCGCCTCGAGCTGTCAGACGACGACACCGATGGCGACGATCGCCGCATGTTGTTCTCGTCGATCGCGCCAATTTCCGTCACCGGCCGGTAGTAGATGTTGGACTTGGCCGCCTGCCTGCTGGACGTCTGCACCGTCACGGGCACGTCGTCCGCGCCGCGCGACATTGTGATCTGCTTGCCGGTCGCCGGCTTCTCCATCGCTTTCGGCTGCATCTCCTTGATCACTTTCGGCGGTATGAGGGGGATCGTGGGGAGAATCTCGACGGGCTCTGGCGGCGCGCCCTTCTCCAGCGATGTGAAAAAGTGCGCGAGAAGAACGCGCTCAATCTCGCCAACATCGACGCCGCGTTCCTGCGACGTGAAGAACTTCGCAGAGTCCGGCGCTGCTGCTGCGCTCAGCGAATTGGTCGCCTGCGTGACGGCCGTACTCATGGCCGTGAAAAACCGCGACGAGAACACGCGATCGGCCACCGACGCAAATGTCGTCTCCTCCTCGCCCGTCTGCGTCTTGACACTGCGCGCCTCCTTCATGCGGCCGCAATTTGTGCAACGAAGAAACTCGGGCGTGCTTCCGTCGGCGGCATCTTGCGATGGAGAGCACACAACCGTCGACTGCCGCTCCAGCACCGACGCAGCGTATTCTGACAAATCAATCACGAGGACGGCGAGCACCGACTCGCGCGGATGTGATGCGAGCAGATCGACGAGCTGACTGGCGCGGCTTTCAAGCCATTCCAGCACAATTGTACGTTCGGTCGTGGCTGCATGAGGAGAGAGATGGACAAACGTGTGACGTGACGCGAGTCCACGAACCGACAGTGCGCAAACAACTGCACGCACCCTTGTCGACCGCCTCAACCGCATTCTTAACATATACGAAAAGCGACGCCGGATCTCGCGCAGGCGCAGTTGCAGCAAAAAGAGGCGCCGCACTCGCCACGAACATGCGCAAAACAGAACCGGCCGACACGCGCTGGCCCTGCGCACATGGACGTCAATACACTCGTGTCGAGACAGGGAGTCTGCACGCGTACGCACCTGCGAAGCGGGGCGCGATGCCATTCTGAAACAACGTGCTGCTCTCGGTAGCAGCGTCAGTGGGCGCTATGCGGCGCGTCGACGGTCCACAGCCATGGTTGTGCAAGTGAAGTGACACGGCACACAACGCACGCCCAGCGAAAAACACAGGGATGCTCGCGATAGTTAGAGACCCCAATTGCGTGTGCGTTGTGCCTCGAGAGGGAGCGAGGAGAGAGCGAGGAGATGGAAGAAAGTGCTAAACAAAGGAGAGCGCTGCTGAACCGTCTGTGCGCTGCCGTTGTTTACATCGAAAACAACCGAGATCTCGCTAACAGTCAGGCTGTGTTTGAACAGCCGATGTTTCAGAATGGAATGTGCACTGTGAGTTGGGTAGCCGCACTTTATTGTTGCGATCACACTCTCGGCGCTTTTTTTCAGGGGCGCGGGAAGCACACGCCCGCACGCGTCTGTTGTGGCATTGTGCGTCGTTGCGAGTGTCAGAGGCCGGACGGATCTTTGGGGCTCCCACTTTGTCGACCACAAAAGCGCGCTCTGAAGCGCACGGCCCTTGCACTGTTCTCGCCGGGGGTGCGCTTTGAGCAAAGATGGCGCTTTTCTTCGACACGAAGATCCAGCGCCCGGAGGGGGATGGAGGCCGCACAACGCACATGGCGTGGCACAACAACTATCCCATCCTTGCCGTAGCGTCGGAGGAGGAGCGCGCCGGCGTGTCGGGCTCCACGATCCGCTTTTACTTGGACGAGGTACGAGTTGGGCCATCCGTATTCTTCGATGCGCTGCCGTTGTCTTCTGCGCTTGGCGCACCTTTAGTTTGCGCACGCTCCAGATAGAGTTGGATTTGGGCGTGATTATATATAATGAGCGACGGACTGCGCCTGACATTTGGTGGTCGGTGGGTCGCTCAGGGTGAGCTGGTGGAGACGGCGTCCATTTCGAACGCGTTTCTCGTGACGGCCATCAAGTGGCACCCTCTCCGCAAGGTGCTCGCGATGGGATGGGAGACCGGTGGGTTGGTGACGTCCTGACTGCGCCTGCGTCCTCTGCGGATTCCTCTCTTTTGACGTGCGTAGGCGTGGATCAGACACAAGAATTGCTTGTTTTAAGTTTCGTGTGTTGTGTGTGCGAGAATGTTTGTGATGCACACGCCGTGTGTTGCGTATGCGAGTACTCAGCGCCCACATCCACTTGCACCGCAGGCGCCATTTCCCTGTGGAACGAGCACGAGCACTTTCTGCACGAGGACGTCTCCCTGCACAAGGGCCGCATTCGCTTCCTCGAGTGGAATTCGACCGGCACGCGGCTCATTTCGGGCGACGAGGTGGGTGCTGCTGCGATCATGGTAGCCGTCCTTTTTTGAAGGACTTCGTATCTGTCCGTTGTAAGCGATACTACTGTCTCAACCCTTTGTGCTATTGCTGAGGGCGATGGTTTCGCCGTGTGTTACGCATTTCCGTTCTGCTTTATTCCTTCTTCTCCTCTCAAAAATCCGGATCTCACATCGCCGCTGTCACGTGCGCAGGAGGGCGTTGTTGGCGTGTGGCGTGCCGATCAGCGTGGGCGCATCACTTCCATGTGCACTTACCGCAAGGCGGGCGCCATGACGCACTGCGTGTTCCGCGCGCTGCTCTCGGACAAGCTCGACAGCCTCAAGTGCGTAGTTCTGTCCCTCTATTGTTACGTGATGAATTTCCGTGGGAAGGTGGTTTGGGGTTGAGGGGGGTGGCCATGCAAAAAGGCCACTGCACTAACGAACTCACTTAACCTTCGCGCGCACACGATCAGCAATCAACTGGGCCCGGACCCGTCGGCGTTTTCCCGCTACGGTCCCGATAACCCACCGAGCGGCGACATGAACTGGCGCCGTGCGCAGCGCAACCAGCAGGGCGCTGTGGGCGGTCTCGCCGGCGCGGCGGGCGGTCGCAATCCGCTCCCGGCCGCCGAGTGTCCCCCCTTCTTCTTTGGTGGCGAGAAGGGCATCGTGTATCTCGCGGACGACTGCGGGCAGTGCGTGGAGGCGTTCATGGTCGGCGATCCCATCCAGCAGCTGCTGTTTTACGAGGGCCGCGACGCCGTGCTCGCCGTGACGACGTCTATGATGCTCTCGCAGCACCTCGTCCCCCGCGACGGCAAGGCTTACAAAGTGATGGAGGTGCGTACGCCGCGCTTGCGTGTGCGTGTGCGTGCGCGACTTCCTGTCACGCCGTCTTTCTTTCGCTCGTGTGTTGTGTGCGTGTGCAGCACATAGCGTTTTGCACATTCTCACCGCCCTTCGCTTCTGCCGCAGGTCAAGCTGAGCGTGGGACCGAATCCGACGGACATTATCTGGGCGGGCATGGGCCTGCTTGCGACGGCGTCCGGAGAGAGCAAGATCCGCGTGTGGGACCTCGAGCGGGATGACAACTACAACCTCTCCCTCTCGCAGCACACCGGTTTCACGGAGTCTGACCGCGTGCTGTCGGCGGCCTATTCGTCGATGAAGGGCATTCTTGCCGGTGGCACCGACAAGGGCCACGTCGTCATGTGGCGGTTCATTGGGTGGGTCTGCCTTTGCTCTTTCTCTCTCTCGTGGGGTCACGCGCGCTTGTGTCGTAGCGTTGATGCTCCTGTCTCCACGTGTGTCGGTTTGCTCATCCGACTGATCGATGCGATGTTGGCTGACGCGCGCGTAGCTGGGACGTGACGGGCTCGCGCGACGACGGCCGCTCGTGCTGGGAGTTTCTCCCGCCGTCGAACGTCGGCGGCGTGGTGAAGCAGGTGTCGTGGGGCTCGCGCCGCAACCTCCTCGCCGCCAACCTCAACGACACGGTCAAGATCCTGGACGAGCACGTGATGGTGCACCACTTCCGGGACGGGGTGGGGGCTGTCCAGACGGCCCCCAGCCGGCTGGCGATCGAGCGGCACGGGTTTGCCACGGACGCCGAGGTCAAGTCGGACATGCACATCAAGGGGGTGTACGTCACTCGCGACAATGTCGTCATCTGGAACGGGAAGCAGGTCGAGACGTTCGAGCTTGCGCAGGAGCCGCCGATTGTGCGCCCGATCGGCTCTTTCGCGTCGACGTCGCAGACGATTGCCGTGTGCGACGGCTCTGTGTTTATCGGGGAGGCCGGCAAGGTGCAGGTGTGCACGTTCAACGGCACGCCGAAGCAGACGCTCACTCTGTCCGAGGCGGAAGGGGACCCCGTTGCGCTCGACGCGATCAAGGGATTCGTTGTCGTCGCGACCTCGCATGGGTTTGTTCGCGTGTACGACGTGTCGCGCCGCGAAGTGCGCCCTCACACCGTGGGCAAGAACATCCTGGAGGCCGTCACGGGCGTTGGCGGCGTCGTCTCTGCGCGCATCAACTGCGCGGGCACGCGCGTGAGCATCCTCACGACCAAGGCGACCCTGAGCGCGGCGAGCGGGCAGCCAGACATGCGCATCCACGTGTGGGACGTCGAGTCTGATAGCGTGTTGTCGTACGATTTTAGCACGTCGGCGCGCTATCCCGTGCGACACTACTGGGACCCGCACGAGCACAAGGTCCTCATCGTCGAGGCGCGCCCGCTGCACCCCGGCCTCATGGACACGGAAATCGCGACCATCTTCGCGGCCCCCGATGCCGGCGGCCTGTTCATGCAGCCGGGCCCTGGGATCGAGCAGGGGATGGACTGCCTCGTCGGCGTCGAGGTGCCCTTCCTCTTCTACGCGCGGCGGTCGTCTGGCGATGTGCAGCCGGGTCAACGCCTGATCGTTGGGCGTCCCATGCGCGATTTTGTGGGGCTCGAGGACTGCGACGCCGGCACGCGCAGCGCGATGGTTGACTTTAGCTTCCACATGACGGTCGGCAACATGGACGAGGCGTTCAAGGCGGTCAAGCTCATCAAGAGCGGCAGCGTGTGGGAGAACATGGCGCGTATGTGCGTCAAGACGAAGCGCCTCGACGTCGCCGCTCTCTGCCTCGGCCACATGGGCAATGCTGCGGGCGCCAAGGCCCTGCGCGAGGCGATGAAGGAGCCCGAGCTCGACGCACGCGTTGCGGCGCTCGCGGTGCACGTGGGCATGCCGGACGAGGCGGAGCGGTTGTACATGGCGTGCCAGCGGTATGACCTACTGAACCGCTTCTACCAGGCCGGAGGGCAGTGGGAGAAGGCGCTGGCGATTGCGAGCAAGAACGACCGCATCAACCTCCGCACGACGTGCTACGCGTACGGCAAGTTCCTCGAGGCGTGCGGCGAGATCTCGCGCGCGATCGACATGTACGAGCGCTCCGAGACGCACCGGTTCGAGGTGCCCCGGATGCTGGCCGACCGCCCCGTCGAGCTGGAGGCGTACGTGAACCGGTCGAGCGACGCGCAGCTCCGCAAGTGGTGGGCGCAGTTTGCCGAGAGCGCGGGAGAGATGGACACGGCCATGCAGTTTTACGAGGCTGCGCGGGACCACCTCTCGGTCGTGCGCGTGTACTGTCTTTGCGGCAACCTCGAGAAGGCCAACGCGATCGCGAACGAGACGGACGATCCGCTGGCGTGCTACCACCTCGCGCAGCAGTACGAGGCGCAGGAGGATTTCCGGCAGGCCGTGCGCTACTTTGCACGCGCGCGCTGCTTCAACCACGCCATCCGCATCGCAAAGGAGCACCAAATGGACCACGAGATTCTCAACCTCGCCCTCCAGGCGCAGCCCGAGGACATGCTGGACGCCGCGCGCTACTACGAGGCGAAGCAGGGCATGACGGACAAGGCCATCGTGCTGTACCACCGCGCCGGCGAGATCTCCCGTGCGCTCGACATGTGCTTCCGCACGCAGCAGTTTGACGCCCTCCGGCAGATTGCGGAGGACCTGGACGAGCGGACGGACCCGGAGACGGTGAACCGGTGCGCTGCGTTCTTCATCGAGCACCAACAGTACGAGAAGGCCGTGCAGCTGATGCTCGTCGCGAAGAAGTTTGAGGAGGCGATTGGCATGTGTCTGGACCACGCGATCCCGATCACGGAGGACATGGCCGAGCGCATGTCGGCGCAGAAGGAAGGGAAGGAGACGGAGGCGGACTCTGCGACGCGGCAGCGGCTGCTGATGCGCATCGGCGACGCGTGCTTGCAGCAGCGGTCGTACCACCTTGCGTGCAAGAAGTTCACGCAGGCGGGCGACAAGGTGCAGGCGATGAAGGCGCTGCTCAAGTCCGGGGACACGGAGAAGATTGTGTTCTTTGCGGGCGTGTCGCGCAACAAGGACATTTACGTCATGGCGGCCAACTACCTCCAGACGCTCGACTGGCGCAGCGACCCGGAGATCATGAAGAACATTATCGGGTTTTACACCAAGGGACGCGCCTTGGATTCGCTCGCGGGCTTTTACGACGCGTGCGCGCAGGTCGAGATTGACGAGTACCAAAACTACGAGAAGGCACTCGGCGCGCTCAAGGAGGCGTTCAAGTGCATGACCAAGGCGAAGATGCGCGACCCCGCCGAGCAGGAGGCGGCCGTTGCCTCACTTCAGAACCGCATCCACCTCGTCAACAAGTTTGTCGCCGCCCGAAAGCTCGGCGCGACCGACCCCGACGAGATGATCCGCCAGTGCCAGCTGCTGCTCGAGGAGCCCGACCTCGAGTCGGCCGTGCGAAGCGGCGACGTGTACGGCCTCCTCGTCGAGTTTGCGGCGAGCCGCGGGGACTTCCGCCGCGCCTACTCGCTCCTCGAGACGATGAGGCAGCGCCTGCCCAATGTCAACGCGGCGTACTACGTCGACGTGCACACGCTCGAGGCGATTCACCGCGAGGTCGGCGTCCCGCTCAAGAAGCAGGCGGAGCCCGCGCGCGCGCAGCACCAGCAGCCGCCCCCGCAGCAGCGCCCGACGACGGCGTCGCGCCGCTACGAGGACGACGACGACATTGGCGAAGACATCGATGAGCGATGACGCGCCACTGTGCGTCGAGTTGGCGTTTCGTGCGCGCGTACGTCTGACGCGTTGTTGATGGTGCTTTGATTATGATGGCTGTGCATGTGTTTTTTTGCGTTTCTTTTTTCTTGTTGTTGTTCGTTTTCGCGGTTCCTTTTCGGGCAGTGCTGCCTTATTGCGCGTGCGTAAATACACAGACGCGGTTGACTTTGCGCTGTGGGGCAACGAGGTCTCTTATATGTCACAATGGAGCGCATTGCAGCGCAGTGGAGCCAAGCGCTCATCGCTGTCCGAAGAACGAGAGGATGTGGTTGTACTTGAACGGCCGAGCGCGGTCGCGGCCCCTGCACGTGACAGGCAGACGCCAGTGTCAAATGCACTTCACTCGCACGTTGACAGTGGCAACGTGATAACGCCACGTGCGCGCACCCACTTCTAACCCCAACCCCAACCGCAACCCACTTGTGTTTTCGGAGGAAGATGCGCCCAGCGGAGTCCTCGGTCTTCTCAGTCTCCACCAAAATGTCAAAACACATCTGCGTTAAAAAAAAGGAAAGGGAAGACGGACAGATGAGATGGAGTCACGCAACGTGCGCGAATAACATTCGGGAGGGCACAGCTACAAACCACTGCGCCACGAGGGAGCCCAGGGTGACCCACCTGCAACATGCGGAGTTGGTTCGCAAGCAGCGACGCCTCTTCCCCGGGGACAGTGACGTCACGGTAGTGGACGTTCAGCTCCTTCTCGATACCCTGCAAACATCACAAAGGTTGAGCACATATTTCAACACAGCTTTGCGCGGCCCCTTAAAAAGCATCGCACCAACAAACCGCACACAAGAAACACTCACGCGCACTGCCTCAGTGTCCGCCGCAAACGGCTCCGAGAGCCACAGGCGAAACACGGGCGGCTGGATGGGGTACGCGGGGTGAACGGCGACGACCGCCGACACGGACGCTGCCGACGGGACGGCGAATAAAAAATTGTAAGTCGTCAACAAGAAAACGGGCTCCGCGCACGCACAACTCGAGCGCAAAACATTGGGGAACGAGGAATCACAGATACAAGGCGTGGATTCACGATCCGTTCGACAGAACAAACACCCACCGGCGTCACGCGTAAATGTCACGCGGAAGTAGCGCACCCCGCCGACGCCGGCAAAGTGGCCCGCGGGACCCCCAACCGTCTTCTTGGCCGCCGCATCGAATTCGTCGCCCGAAATCTCCTTAAAGTCCGACAGGGTCGACAGCGGGCGCAGGTTGAACAGCCGGGCGGCGGACGGCGTCAGAGGGACGTCCTTTGAGCGTGCAAGCAGCTTCTGGGCGAGACCGTAGAGCGCGATGCGAGCGGCGACGCGCTGCTGCAACAAAGTAAAGAGCAAGGCGATGTGGTGCCGCGACGACGCGAGAAGGTCCACCCTCTGCGCATCCGTCGCCGCCATCTCCGCCGGAGGGAGCGCGTCCAGCCCACCGACCCACTGCGCCCACCGGTACGGCCTCCCCATCTCCTTCAGCGTCGCGGGGTCCAACTCTCGCACGCCCGCAGCATCCATTCGCACGTGGGCGGCCGCGTTCGGCGCAACGTTGCCAGCATCGCCTGGATAGAGGTCGACGAGGAGCGAATCGCCCGTCAGCGCCGTCTTGGCGCGGTCGGTCGCCCCCTTGGGGTCGTGCGCAAACGCATGCGTCGTCACAACAGACATCGCCGGCACGTACTCGAAGCGCAGCGTCACCGTCACGCTCTCGACGCACTCGACGATGACCTCCACGCTGAGCGGGTGCCGTGCCACGAGCGCCTTCTTCCGCTCGCTCACAACGCTCGTCTGAGACTGCCGCCGCCTGCGCTTTGCCTGCGCGCCATCGGCCTCGTCCTCGTCTTCTTCTGACTTGTGCCACAGCGACTCGGAGTTTGCTGCGTTCTCGTTGAACGCGCGCGCCTCGGCAAGGTCGCCGACAATCGTCACGCTCACCGGCGACCCAAACGAGCTTCCGCAGGCTGACGCGTGCGCGTGAACGACGTACAAAGGCCGAGGCAGCAATGCAGCCGCAGCGAACGTCCCCGGCGGTGCGTGTCCCGCGACCGGCGCGAGTGCGTCGCCCTTGCCCAGGAACTCTGCGAGGGGTGCGCTGGCCTTGAGAATGCCGTCGAGATGAGCACCGATGCCGTCGAGCGTCTTGCGGCGCGCCGAGAGCTCGTCCGACATGTCGTGCTTGCGCATTGTCAGCTCCGAAAGCACCTGTCCCAGCCGCTTGCGCTCCTCGAGCTCAAGGCTCAGGCGCGCCAACATGCGCTGTGGGGAGGAGAGGAGAAGGGGCTGTTCAGAATCCAACGAAACGACGCACACAATATGGAAAACATTCCGGTCCTCCGTATCACAACACTCTGACAACAGACTCAATGCCACTTTCGACATGCAGATTAACAAAGGTCGGCCACACACCGCGTGCGGGTCCTCGAGCGCGGCTGACTCTGGGCGCATGGCGGCGAGGTCGGCGTCCGAGACGAGCTCAATCTCCTGGTCGTGCGACTTGAAATCGCGGCACTTTTTGATCTCTTTCAAGAGATGGTCGCGCTCGTAGAGAAGGTTTTGGAGGTGAAGGTTGAGGCCGTCGATGCGCATCTTTGTGTCTTGCGTGTCCATGCCAATAGCCTGTGCCGCAGAACGCGCACGCAAACAACACAAGAGTGTATGCGCGTGTGTGTGTAAGCACGCAACTCAGACAGAGTGGAAGACGATGAGTGGAAGACGAACGCGAATAAGCATGCGCCTCTCAGACACAAACACGCTAACGCACCCACAACACACACTCAGGAACGATCACTATGAAAAACGTCTTCCATCAACGGCCGTGTGACACTTGCCTTGCCGGAAAGCGCCGCCTCTCTGTTAATGCGCTTGAGTTCGAGCAGTAACACCGTACAGCGCATAACGACTTCATCCTGGTTCACGCCCTGCGCGCACAAACCCATGAAAACGTGTCAGAAAAAGATGGATAATCACATCGACAGTATTGGCTGCAAATTCAATTCGCACCGAGAATGCGCGCCCACACACACACCTTGCCACCATTGTGCCACAGCGACCGCAGCTGCTCCAGCGCATGCCGCAGTTCCTTCGTCACGCTGCGCGCGTACGCCTCTTCAAAGTGCGTGCCGCCGTGCGCGACCTCAACGCCCTCCATGGCCGACATGGTGCCTGAGTGGGGCACCGGCCGCTCTCACACACCCAAGTAGTCGCCGAAAGATGGGGACGGGAACGAAAAAAGATAAGACGCCAGACAGTGGAAGCACACTTGAAGGCAGCAATTGTGTGCACGTTTTTGAGAGCGGCGACGACAGAGTTTGGATGGATGGCGGGGAAAACGAGTGCTACAGCTGATCGGTCATGTTGTGTCCTTGGAATACCCCGGATTGAATATTCACATATTGAAGAGTTTGCACAGGACAATGAAGTTTTGCATCCGGGAGTGGAACACGCACATGGCTCCACGGGTTTGCCAGCATAAAAGGAGCACAGTTGCCTCGGACCGTTCCTTACAGCTGTTTGGAGGTGAGCCGCGCTTGAAGTGTCTTCTTGGGAGAATTGAACGCAACAGGGCCAGTTGCTGTGTGTGTGTGTGTCTGTGTGTGTGGCTGTTGGAGATTGCCAGTGATTACAAAAAAAAAACTTACAGCTCTAGAATTATTCCGAGAAATTGCCATGCGGAGAACGTTTTTCTGAATGAGGCGCACATCTCCAACACTCGTCGCACCACACACATACACACACACACACGAGCCGACATCTGTCCCCTATTCGTCTCCTTCGTTCCCGTCGCTTTGATCGATCCCTAATTCACTCTAATGCCAGTTCGCAGGTTGCAGTGTCGTGTTCTTGTGTGCCTGGCGTCGGTAACGGCAGCGAATGGTCCTTCGGTTTCGGCAGAGTGAAGCGCAAAATGAAGATTTCCATTACTGGCTGACACAGGCGAAGTCACGTGCCGAACACTGAGCGACGATCGCCCATCCAAAAAAAAAAAAAAAATGTCTTACCGAGCCGTACGAAAACAAACGACACAAAATAGGCGAAGAACTTCAGTGCTTTCTCGTTGTTGCACAAGCCCAGTGGGCTAGCTGCGTCGAAGCACATTCTACAGCTCGTCCTTTTAAACATGGCCGTTCGCGTTTTTCTTGATGTCGATATAGGGGATGCGGCTCCGCACGCTGTTGCGCAAGCCGCCGTCGAGCGTGCAGAGGCCTTCTTGCGGGAAGCAGCGTCGTCGTACGGCATACAAGCGAGGAGTGTTGCGGTGGGTGCACGGCTGACACACGTGATGTGTTGCGTTCAAGCCTCAAACACAGCTTCCACACTCGGCACATGCATGCATCTTCTAACGAATCGTGACGATTGACTCAGGATTTGTCGCAAGACGAAGTGGCGCTTGTACGCGAGTACTATGCGTCGGATCCGTCGTGGTCGCGGAAAGGAGATGCGCAGTTTGAGCCGCTCGCGTCACTGCGCGCTGGCCGAATCGTGGTCGAGTTGCTCACAGATGCCGCGCCAAACACCGCCGAAAACTTCCGTTGTCTGTGCACTGGAGAGAAGGGCAAGGGGAAGGAGAGTGGGAAGCCGCTCTCTTACAAGGTGGGTGGCACGTGTGTCAATTCAGAACCCATTTCGCATCTACTCCACGTTGCCTTCCCCTCACTCTGGAGTCCTTCTCTCTCTAGTCATCCGTCTTCACCTCACTCTCTCCTTCTCTCTCTAGTCAACCGTCTTCCCACTCACTCTGGAGTTCCCTCTGTCTCTCGTCTCAATCGAGTGCATGCATTCGTGCGCGGCGTGTGCATGCAGGGAATTCCGTTCCATAGGATAGTGCCTGGGTTCATGTGTCAAGGGGGAGACATTGTGCGGCGAGATGGATCAGGGGGCGACAGCATCTACGGGCGCAAGTTCAACGACGAGAAAGGCGGTCTCTCGCTCAAGCACGACCAGGCGGGCGTCGTGTCAATGGCAAACTCGGGCAAGAACACGAACGCGTCCCAATTCTTCATCACGACGGCCCCACAGAAGCAACTCGACGGGCTGCACGTGGTGGGTTGCGACGGCGCATTTCTATAGAAACATGCGCTCCCTCAATGGGAATCGTCGGTGGAGTCGAATGAGTACTTTTTACACTGCCACACACACGGTGCGCGTTCTCCATTTTCCCTTTTACTGGTGCAAGTGGGTCAATGATACGGCCGTGCGACATGTTCTTATATTGCTTCACCTCGGTCGTAGGTGTTTGGGAGAGTGGTTGAGGGCATGGACGTCGTCAAGCGCATCGAGGCGTGTGGAAGTAAGGACGGCAAACCGACGACACCCGTCGTGATTGGAGACTGCGGCCAGCTATGAAAAACACCTGCTGCTCTTATGAGAGTACCAATGCTTTCAGAGTACTTTGCATACACGTGAGTCAGTTTATCGCACGTCTGTCCATTCTCCCGCCACCATTACGCTCGCAATATTGCCGGTATGTCGAATTCTGGCCCTCAAACTTTGCGCCGTTGCTCCGGCAGGCAGCCGGCCCTCAGCGCTGCTTGAATGCCGGTACTGTAGCGGCACTGGGCGAAAGATAGCACACACGGGCGATCCCCCTTGAATGGACTCTGGCGCTACCAGGCGTCAGCAGCAAACGCTGGGCTTCCCCCCCCTCTCTCTCTCCCCCCCCCACC